>CAWUFW010003131.1:1695000-1817500 GCA_963921515.1 Calotriton arnoldi
GGGGCGCGTTTGCACAGATGTCACCTCAGGCCCCGCCCCCTACCTTCACCATTGTGCAAATATTCCTCTAAAATCTGCCGAACTACAAATTCGGATTTACTCACCTGTTATCAGGAGAGACCTCAGTGCTGCATCTTTCAGCCCAGTACTGGTCCTGAAAAGTAATTTTAACCGTACTTACCGGTAACTTGAATTTCCTTCATAGGCTAACATTGACTGGTTTCACTTGGAAATTCTTCTAAGTGTGGAGTTTTGGAACTTTAAAATATTCCTCTAAAATCAGCCGAAATACGAATTCCGATTTACTCACCTGTTATCAGGAGAGACCTCAGTGCTGCATCTTTCAGCCCAGTACTGATCCTCAAAAGTAATTTTAACCGTACTTACCAGTAACTTGAATTTCCTTCCATAGGATATCATTGTCTGCTTTTTGCTGAAAAAGTTTCTAAGTGTTGATTTTTGAAACATACAAATATTCCTCTAAAATCAGCCGAAATACAAATTCCGATTTACTCACTTATCAGGAGAGACCTCAGTGCTGCATCTTTTAGCCCAGCACTGACCCTGAAAAGTAATTTTAACCGTACTTACCAGTAACTTATATTTTCTTCCATAGGAATCCATTGTCTGGTTTTCAGCTGAAAAGTTTCAAAGTGTCGATTTTCACAAACTACAAATATTCCTTAAAAATCGCCTGTATGACTTAAACGCATTCTTTCAACTGTTTACAGGAGATGCACCAGTGCTGGATCCAGGATCCAACACTGAGTAAGAAAAAGTAACGATAACAGTTTTTACCTGCTAAGTGAATTTCCTTCCATAGGATAACATTGGTGATTCTATGAGAAAAAGTTTCTAAGTGTCAACTTTTAAAATACAATAATATTCCTTAAAAATCACTACTGTAGCCAAAACGCTTTTACTCAACTGTTTACAGGAGATGTCCCAGGACTGAATCTAGGATCCAGTCCTGTGGTTAGAAAAGTAATCCATAAAGTAACTAATTGCATTTAACTAGAAATTCACATTGAGCTGAATGTTGCATTGTTTGAAAATGTGTTGCCCATTGCAACAACTGTAACTACTGTACTTAAAAGTCTATTGCCTATGTGCAAAGTATTTAAACTAAAGTAATTCATTCTGAGAAAGTATTTTTTGTAATGTATAATGTAATTACAATGTAATTTAAAAATAAAATATGTTAAAAAAAATGTTTCTAAAAATGTAGTAAATCAGTATGAAAAAATAAATATAACAATTAATACATTTAAAAATTGTCATTTACAAAACCTTTGAAATTCACTGAAAAAACCATAGGTTTCAGACACGTTATAGTTAGAAATTTGAATTTAAAAAACCTTAGAAATTCACTGAAAAACCATAAGGTTTTAGGGACAGTTATAGTTAGTTGGACATTGCACTCGTACAAAACCCGTGAAATTCCCCGTTATAGTTAGTTCAGGTAACTATAACTCGCGCCCGCAATGCACTGCCGATGACGTCACATATTACATCAATCATGACATGGTCGGTGACATCACTGATGACATCACTGATGACATCAACCATGTGATAATTTCATGCATCTTCTCACACCCTAATATAACTTTTGATACACCCACTCTAAATTACAGACTGCCATTCTCAAAAACAAAGACACTCCAACACCAATAACTACATACCCACTTACTGATTCTTGGGTCTACACACACACATCTACTCACTCACCCGTACAGTCACTCATACTTACAGTCACTCAGTACAGGACTATCATATGCACTCATACACCTATATAAACACTCACACAACGCAACTCATCCATAGAGGTACTCACACACCTAGTCAGTCATGCAAATAATTAATCACACTCCAATTTACTCACCAATACAGTTATACACACCAGCTCACTTACTCATAAAAATACTAGCACATTCTTACGCTCCTATGCAATCACTGATGCAAGCACACACTCATCCATATAGCCACTCTCACAATCACACACTCTCACTTATAGCCATCTATATACTCCAACACACATATATACTGCCTTTCACATATGTAGTTACTCACACATGTACCACTGAGATATACATTCAATCACTAACACACCCATACACACACTCACCCACCCATACAGTCCATCACAGACGCACTCTTGAAACCATGCACCCAGTGAATCACCCACTCACACATCTATGCACAGTCACACTCACCCCACCCACACAAACACTGAGGCACCCATACAGATACTCAGAGAACCAATCCATAACCCATATAGACACTCATTTAGCTAGTCAGAAACCCATGCAGCTGCTTACACAACAACAGACAGACGGATACAGACATTCACACAGTTTAGTCACTCACCCATGCATCCAGTAAGATACGTTTAATCACTCACTTATAGACTCAGTCACGCACCTACTAAATCATCCATTCAGACACTTATACACCCACTCATTCTTCAATACGCCTTTCCCTATATATATTAAACATATTTAAACTTTACACACACAGTCACTGGATGATGTCATCAGTGATGTCATCAGTGATGTCACTGACCATGTCATGAGTGATGTAATATGTGACGTCATCAGCAGTGCATTGCGGGGGCGCGAGTTATAGTTACCTGAACTAACTATAACGGGGGAATTTCACGGGTTTTGTACGAGTGCAATGTCCAACTAACTATAACTGTCCCTAAAACCTTATGGTTTTTTCAGTGAATTTCTAAGGTTTTTTAAATGCAAATTTCTAACTATAACGTGCCTGAAACCTATGGTTTTTTCAGTGAATATATATATATATATATATATGTATATATGTATATGTATATATGTATATATGTATGTATATGTATGTATGTATGTATATATGTATATATGTATATGTATGTATATGTATGTATATGTATATATATGTATATATATATTTATATTTGTGTGTGTGTGTGTGTGTGTGTGTGTGTGTATGTATATGTATATATATGTATGTATGTGTATGTGTATATATATGTATGTATGTGTATATTTATGTATATATTTGTGTGTGTATGTATATCGACCAAAATCCCAACTTCACCATGACAAAGGGAATTCACACGAGAATTCATAATTCAGCCAGTTTAATGAGGTGAGGTCCCAACACCCCCGGCAGTAAAGTCACTGAGACGCGTTTCGGCTGCGCACAGCCTTTCTCAATCAGTGAGTCACCAAATTAAACACTGCTTTAAAAACCACCCTGATCATAAACATAGAAACAGTACTTTCTCCGATTTTCACCGAGTAATAATGAGCAGGAAATGCACAAATGTATACATTGCAATCGCGCGTGCAAACCACATTTGGCCTTGCATCTATATTGATACTAATCTCAAGCCGCAGTGACCTAGGAGTATAATATCATTGCATAACGCGCTGCGCGATTACATTAAAATAAAGCATCAGTCCTGCCAAAACAATGTCCAAGGGATCTATGCATATAAAAACTGAGAAATCGGTAGTCACAGTCTGTTTGTTTGGGGTGTCTCAGCATGATTAAAAAGTTGTTAACGAATGTTCGCGCTCCTTCAACTGAATGTTCCTGTCACGTGCATCAGTTCACGTAAACACAGATTACAGGTTACACAACACCGCTCAGTTCATGTACGTTTAAGCGCTATGCGTAATTCCCACTGTGTAACATATTGTTGCCTTGAGGATGTATAATTCTCGGGGAACACCAAAGCGCCGATCACAGCAAATGAACAGACAGTTTTGTGTGGCGTGTAGTCTAACGGGAAGGGAAGCTTTTAAAATCCTATGCCGGGCATGGAGGCACTCTCACCACCAATGTCGAAGCCGTGAATCCTCACCGTTGAGCAACAGTGTTGCACGGTGCCCAGCACCAGGGAATCCTCGGGACTTTTGAATGAGGCAGCCAGCTCATAGCGGGAGGCAGGAACTCCACGCTGAAAATCTCCAGGATTTCCTCGCGTTCCATCTTGACCCCCACACGAGACTCTCCCTAGTCTTACTCATTCCGGTTCGACCCTGGGGGCTTGCCAAAAACGCTACCACGTTGCACTCCTTGATCGAATGTTTACCAAATTTTCCCAAAAACTTCTCTTTTCAGATCAGCTCCTATGTTGAAAGTTTGGGGGTGATTCGTCAAGGGGGGGGGCTGAGAAAAAAGGGGAGTCCCAAAACGTGTTTACTCCATGCAATTTCCATAGGAAACTTTAGACAAGGCTACAGGTCAAACTGCTGAACGGAATTTTGTCAAATTTGGCAGGGAGAAAGGTCTTGGTCCAGAAAGCACGCTTTTGTTTAAATGGGGTAAGTCCATTCAGTAGTTTTAGAGAAATATCAAAATTTACAGATATCGATATTTGAGAATTCTGACATCTGATTGGCTGAGGCGTTACGAGCACGAGCGTGCGGCTCATTGGCTGCGAACTGTTGAAACTAGGAAGTGTTGGCAGCCATTTTGTGACTGACTGAGTTGAAAGGCGTAGGGGGAAAAATAAGAGAATAATTGTATAAGAGGGTATAGTAGGAACACTGTGGTCTTAGTTTAAGCAGTCTGTACGGTGCAGAGGCAGGGAGTTTGAATGTTGCGTAGGCCGTGGAAATCACGTCCGCAGAACAACGGTGCGCGGTATTGCGGCAAGGTTGCGTAGGGTCTGGAAATCCCATCGGGAAAACAATGCCCCGTATTGCGGCAAGCAGTGTGTAGGGTGCACACACGGGTAGTGTGAATGTTGCGTAGGCTGTGGAAATGCATAGGCTGTGGAAATCACGTCCGCAAAACAATGATGCGCAGTATTGCGGCAATGTTCAGTAGGCTGTGGAAATCATATCGGGGAAAAAAACAATGCGCCGTATTGCAGCCTTCCTTTAATATAATGCGCAGTAATGTTTACTTATAATGCGGTGTTCACTTTTATCACAGACAGTGAACAAAATTAAAGTTTAATTGGCTGAGGTGTTCCAACAACGAGCTCAATGTTCATTTGCTGCGAACCATTAAAAGTGTTGCCAGCCATTCCTTCCCCTGCACGGAGTAGCAAGGACATCTGATTGGCTCACATGTTCCAAGCAGGACCTTCCAGAGGTTAATGTTCATTGGCTGTAAACCATTTAGAGTAGAAGTGTTGCCAGCCATTCCCTCCCCCTCCGCGGAGCATCAGGGACATCTGATTGGGTAATGTGTTCCAAGCAGGACCTTCCCAAGCTTAATGTTCATTGGCTGTGAAGCATTAAAAGTAGAAGTGTTGGCAGCGATTCCCTCCCCCTCTACGGAACACCATGGACATTTTATTGGCTAAAGTGTTCCGAGTACAAGTTTGCTCATTATTGGTTGGGAAGGTTTCACTGTTGTGAAGCGTTTTGAGACCCACTTCAATGGAGTACGGGAAAACAAAGTAGTAGCGGGGAGGGTAGGAACACTATTAACTCTGTAAGGTGGTGAACAGGGATTGTGAAGGTAAAAATTGTTTTTTATATATTTTAAGGGCCATTTATATAATTGGCGTGGGGTGTACAAATCACGGCGGGATAATAACAGTGTGTGTTGCGGTCTTCTTTTTATTAAGTTTGCGGGTGGGATACTTCCCAGTAGCACTATATACTTAGAATGTGGTGTTTACTTTTCTGACGGGGAGGTGTGGTTGCGCTGCAAAAATTTCAGTCTAGGTTTGAAACCGTTTTTATTAAGCAATTACAAATAAACTTTCTTCGAAAACTGAAGCTGTATATATCAGAGGTGACAAATAAAAACGAAATTCATAAAATATCCCTTAGCGTGGCCACACCCTCCCTTTTTTTCCTGCTATACTGTGTAAAAGTGTTGCCCCATATTCTTGATAATATAAGAGGGCATGAGTTACTTTTAGATAAAGTAGAAAAGAAGTGCTACAAGAAACACTCCCGCACTACATCATCTCAGGTCACAATAACAAGTAAAAAACTGTTAAACACAAATGACTTTATATTACATAGAAATGTACGCTTCATTTTTTACAATTTCTATTCTGTAGAACTTTGGAAAGTTCAGTCGCTCACTGCTCCGCTAACAGATCACGGACTCCTTTAAGAACATATAGGATAGTAGTAATATATACACTACTATTCCTATCAATTCTATAGGGAGAACGAGAATAGGAACCACAACAGAGAAAAAGAGAAATACCAAAAAATCATTTAAAAATGTAGGGTTTATCAAAGGCATTCAGTAAGAAAGTGTCTATGCAAACAATCTTTTTAAACTGCAGTTTCGAAAAATATTGTCACTGTAAAAATATCTGATCAAGTAAGTTATAAAGGTCAGTACGCTGTATTTCAGATGGTTTACTCCTGGCGGCGACAAATCTCCAATTCCTGTTGTGTGAAAATATGACACTCTACTACAATACAGAGAGTGACACTGATGCCACACAAAAAGGAAAATAAAGTCATGAACACAACCAGATCAATAACGAAATACTTTCCAGCGGTGAATATGTTCAGAGCTTCTTTTATCCGGGACTTCGAAATCTTTCATCTTTGCGCCGACGGGTCATAAACTCCTCTGAGATCATAATGACTGTGAATATTTTAATATACATATTCACAGTATATGATCCCAAGGGGGAAACAGTAAGAACCAGAAGCTGCTGACGTTACATATAAATCTTTATTCTTCGCACCAACGGGTCATAAACTTCTCTGAGATCATAATGGGTGGTTATTATAATATACATAATCACACTATATAATCCCAAGGGGGAAACAGAGTAACAACCAGAAGCTGCTCACGTTACATATAAATCTTTAGTCTTCGCGCCGACGGGTCACCAACACCTCTGAGGTAAAGTGCAGTGTCAATATTATAATATACAAAGTCACACTATATGATGTCAAAGCAGCCAGGGAAGGAACAATGTTTGCTTTATTCTGTCTGTTTCTGAAAACAAGCTGCTGACGTTGCATATAAATGCGGAAAACCACCAATAACACTTTTTCCTAAATACAAATGTATAAATATTAACAAATAGCTATGTATTATAAATATCTACTATGCCATAATAAAACAACTTACAACTCTGGAATATGTTTTGTTGCTGCAAAACAAGAATCCGACGCTAGAAAAGGGAACGTGCATCGCAGAATGGACACGCGTAAATAAGTTGCATAAACGAAACTAATCAAAGAACGGGTGTGGTTTATATACTTTGTGGTTGAGTAGTCTATGGAAGGAAGATGCGGCTCCGCCCATTTAGATGTCACGTTTTACAGTTGACACGTGCTCACGTTTTCTCTGTTTAACTTGTGCACGTGTTGGGAAAAGTTACAAAATGTGAAGCGGTAAAGGTTTCGATTTCGATCCCAACACGTATAAGGTCCTTAATATGTACATACGTTGGAGAGCTTAAAAACTGTTACCCGGCAAACCGTGTCGTTTCCATTCTCATGACTACAAACATCTATTAATTGCTGTAATTCTAAATAGAAGACATAAAAAAAAATATCGTTCAGAATAGAAAAAAAAAATACGTGCTAATATTTCTTATCACTGGTTTTAAAGTAAAAAAAATGCCAACATTTGTAAAGCGTACAGCTACCTCCAGAGAGGTGACCTGGCGCTCGGGTCGGGGCGACGGGAAGATTAAGCTAGGTATTGCCCACAGTGACATAGTGGTGGGCTAACGTGCCGCCGGAGCCGGGAATCGAACTGTGAACGCTGTTGTTCCAAGTCTGGTATTCTAGCTGCTGCGTCACACTTTTTCCACACTTATATGTTAATTAGTATTAATTAAGTTTTAAACATTGTTAAATTATAACTTATAACAGACTACTGTTAGTTTTTCACTACAAAAAGTATGCACGTCTTTTTAAAATTTACTTAAAAACAATATAGGTTTCAGGGACATTGTAGTTACAAATTAGCATTTAAAAAACCATTGCAATTCACTGAAAAAACCATAGGTTTCAGGCATGTTATAGTTGGAAATTAGCATTTAAAAAACCTTAGAAATTCACTGAAAAAACCATAGGTTTCAGGCACGTTATAGTTGGACATTTCACTCGTACAAAACCAGAGAAATTCCGCCGTTAGTTAGTTCAGCTAACTATAACTCGCGCCCCCGCAATGCACTGCTAATGACGTCACATATTACATCATTCATGACATGGTCAGTGACATCACTGATGACATCACTATTGTTTTTTCAGTGTTTTATTTATATATATATATATATATATATATATATATATATATATATATATATATATATATATATATATATATATATATATACACATATATATATACAAACTAAAGTGCCCCCAAAATCTGCCAGCACTGCCTTACTATACAAACGCACTCTGTATATAACAAGGTAATGCCTTCTTTCCTCTCCCCTCAGTTGCTCATAAGGACATGGACGGAACACGTAATCATATGATACTGTCCACGTTCTGCAATACCACAAACAGGGAAAGGTAAAAGCTGACTTCAACACGTCAGCAGCATACGCTTAGCGTTTGGGGTCGCTACCCAAAAAAGCATCAAACAAGGGATACATACACACTTAAAGCAACCAGGCACCCCCAAAACACCCTTAAGCTATATCTACACAAGGCATTAAAGCCTGCCCATTGCATAAAAAAAAAAAAAAAAAAAATTTCAAGCAATATAAAAACAGGAGCTAGTGGTTGGTAAAGACCATATTAAATATAACGATGAATGGGCCTACGAAATAGAACTATTTTCTATATACATACGGTTAACCGCTAGCGGGCAACCGTAAAAAAGGGGTTTTTCAGTGTCGCGTCTATAAATATTTACCACACTCGCAAATGCAAATATACATAAGGGTGTATATATGTGTATACTCTTCTGAAAGTAGAGCTATTTGGATACCTACTAAATACATTCAATGGGAGGACACATACTCTCTCAAAAAGAACAAGTGGTACACAACACCATTTTTAGGTCTCGCCTGAGCCAGCGCATGCGCTGGTCTGGCGAGACGTTTTGTAGTGTGGGCTGCAGAAATGCGACCACGGCTTTTTGGCTGGCATCGAGTGTGCGGTTACGCGCACAATGACGAGCAGAGGCGCCATATGGCTTTCCTCTCTCGTCATGGTGCGCGCACACCATTTGCCAGCCTGCTTTCACTTTTGCCTTGTAGCCGTGCACGTGCACAGCTGCTGCTCGCACTCCCTCCTCCCTTCTCCCCCTCTCTTCTCGCCCAGCCCTTCTTGTCACCTCAGCTTGCACTCACCCCTCCTTTCTCCCCTTTCGGCCGCTTTGATTTTCTCAGTGAGCTGCGCGTCCAATGCTTGTTTTACTTGGTTCCATTTAACAAATTTGCATTGTGGGTTCTATGAGGTGTGCAAGTGCCTAGAAGGCTCCTTGGAAGGAGGGTGCTGACGTTGTACTGGCATACAGCAACATAGTGGACTGGGGTGCGCACCGTTTATGCATTTTTATATAGCGCGGACATTACCCAAAGGTGCTAGAGCGCTTTACTAAAGAAAATGATCGGCGCTCGCAGGGGCCATCTATTTTGCACTGTTTTCTTTAATTGCTTTTGTCCTGCCTGACACGCTCATTTGCGGCTGAATGGGCCCATGCTGGCTTAACCCTGCGGGTTGGTGAACCTGGTCTCTACAGCAGGCGCTTAGATCACTGAGTTGCATTGTCACAATACAATAGTGCGGGGGGGCAGATCGGTGGGACAGTCGGCTGTGTAGGAATAGGGTGTCTTCCTTCCGTGGGAGTGGACACGGTCGGCTGCGATGGCACGTGTTGTGTGTTTGCTGTAACCTGCATAAGCTTAAGAAACTGCGCACATTCTGGCGATTAGACTAAAACTGAACCCAAACAGACCATGCGGCGTCTTTCATCGGCTGCACCAGTCGTGTAATCTGCGAAATAAACAAGCTGTAAATTAAAAGCCTGCCTGTTTCTTGGCTCGGATCCTCTCGTTTGATCAGTGTCTTGAGTGCTGTTTCCACGACTTGCGAATGTTGTGTTCCTTCCAAACTGGAGCTGAGTTTTTAGTAACGGCTCAAACGTCACAGAGCCAGGAAATACTAACAATCACCAGACTATGGGGCCGATTCCGATCTCGGCCGGTAGGGCTCCGAATCGGATTCGGCTTTACCAGGTCCGATTCGGAGCCCAATTTCCCGACCGAATCGTACGTGCGTCCGGGCGAGCGAGTACGATGCGTGCGCTCGCGAAATCTCCGACCGACTCGTTCGCAGGCCCCGACCGCTCCGACCGACTCGCACAGGGACGACTCGCACCGCGCAATGGAGACGTTCCCCGGCCGGGTGAGTACGATGCGCATCGCGACCGCTCCGACCGACTCGCGCAGTCCGGCTCCAAGGAGCTGTCGGAGCCGCACTTTGGGGGTCCGTGTCGGACCCCCCTGGAAGCGTAGGCACGCGAGTCGCACACAGGGGGGAGCCATGGGTCCCCCCTACATGTGCATGTACGGCGCGACCCGCATCGACGCGAACACGCTGTAGGGGGCGCCCTTGTTCGCGTCGTGCCCAATGAGTCAATGGGAGCCCGTGTACGCGTCGTACGACTGGCTCCCATTGACTTCAATGGGAGTCCGACCGAATCGAGTCCGATAGCATACGTGCGCATCGTACTCGTTCGGTCGGACTTCTAGGGTCCGATTCGGTCGGCATTCTCTCAGAGTCCGGCTCGGTCGGAGAGATTTCCGGCCCTAATCGGAATCGGCCCCTATGTGTTTTCTAATTGGCTTTCACTTTTGTGCTCGTGCTTTTCCGAGCAACACTGATTTCTTTAATGTTAGAAAATGTAAATTTTTTCAGGTTTAAGTGTTGCATACATTCCTACATCACTATGTGTGAAGATATATATTTGTGATTAACTGTTGTAGCTTTGCATGCTCACTGCGTACACAAATCATTCATTAAGAGGGAGAATTGGTGTAGCGTGACTCATTGATTTCCTATTCGGCTTCCGCTCACAGTAACCTGATATGCAATTATTTCTTAAGCTTCCTTTTCGTGTGCACACACTCCCTGCATGTTTCTGCTCCACGCTGTCTGGCATTTAAAAAACAATCGGGCATGTGCTTTTATTGCCCAGTGCATGGCTCGGAACTGAGACTGTGTCTGACACTGGGCCCAAATTGTGAGACAAAAATCTGACTACAGTTCACGAATATTTCTAGAACTGGATATAAAAATCCAGCATAGATTTGGAGAACCAAGTCGCTGGAGACAGATGTTTCTGGGGTTTGCGTTTTGGGGGACAGATGTTTCTGGGCCTGGGGTTTGCGTTTTGGGGAGACAGATGTTTCTGGGGTTTGCGTTTTGGGGGGTACCACGGAATTGAAATGTTTTTGAGCCTTGCATTGGTACAGCGTCATTTAATTAATGTTGGGGATTATAAATCAGCAGTCACATCTGTTGATGGGTTTACAGCCCCCCCTCTTTCATCCACGTACTATGTTCTTTCAGTCGGCGGTGGTTTGCTTGTATTACGTCCGCTCTGCTGCTCAGGTAGGATGTCATTCCTTTTGCAGTTTCAAATATGATTTGACGTGGTTGCTGTCTGCAAAGTTGCCGTGACAACCACAAACTCGTCTGGGTTTGTCTAAACAAGCAGTATATTTTTGACCTGGCTGCTTTAATCCGTGTTTACCAACATGGCTCGTAAATACAACTGTGGCTGGCATTTGGTGTGGTCTGTGAGCTGAAGGGGAGGCAGTGATGAGTGCAGAAGGCTCGGTGCTGTCGGCGGTGTTTCATGTGTGTGTAGGTGTGCAGCCTTGGCGCTGCAGCAGACACTCATCACACCTAAGGCTTCAACCTGTGACGCCCACTAGCTGCTCCAAATCACGCGCGTGTGAACCCATCTCACTTATTAACACTATTATTCACAGCCGCCTGTGACTGACGAATACCTTTGAGCCATATCTGACGTGGGCTGCAAATGGCACGACTAAGGTCATGTGTGTGTTTGACCGGGGGGGTTACCATTCTAAACTTTTGCCTAGTGTTCTGATGTTCATAGATGTTGTAGCACCCAGGATAATGTGTTGCATGGCTAAAAACTTATAAGGTCCCAAAGGCGAGACCTATTGGCTATGCCAATGCTTGTTGTGTTTTATTATCCTGTGGAGATTAATTACACTTCACTCCCTCCTCCACAATCGCTGAATACCGCTACAGTCTATGCACAGTATGTGAATCTAGAAGACGTCTATGCTGCAAATCGAAACTAGTTACTTACATGTAAGAATAGTTTTGCAGTATAGACTCCTCTAGATTCACATATGACCCTTCCTCCTCCCCTGTGAAGGAGTAAAAATTAGCAATAAATAAATAGAAAAAATTAAAAACAAGAGACTCAAGACATAGTCCCTAAATAAACATAGTACATAAGTACTTATAAGGGCTAACAAATGGCAAAAGACTATACGTCTCCTCTTACAGTAGTACATACGTACTATATAAGAACTAAACACTAGCAAATGTGCTACATCTGTCCAGTTATAACAAGGAGACCTGTTTGAAAACGGTCACAACAACCTACCTACATAGCTCATAAACGAATAAATAAAATTGTAAAAAAGCATAACACAAGTTACTGTATATCACCTTTTTAAAGGTTAACCAGTGTCCCTGCACTCTCAGCTCGATAAACACAAGCAATATTACACTTATTCAACAGGCAGACACAATCATAAGACAAAAAAGGGGAAAAAAATTATCTGAGAGCTTGCGCACACACAAAGGGGGTTGTAGCCTGACCAGGGAGATCAGGTTTCACAACCATCCAAGAGAAAAAGAAAAAAAAAAAAGCAAAGCACTTTCCGACTCCAACCACTAGATGGCGGAATATGCACAGTATGTGAATCTAGAAGTCTATACTGCAAAACTATTCTTCAGGTAAGTAACTAGTTTAGTTTTCATTGATGAATAGTATAAATTTGTCACACTTTGTGGATGTTTTGTTCCCGCCCTGGCGACTGCCCGTGCTACGTGGTTTCTTTAACTATGGGTCATATGTTTTGTTTCAGTGCACTACTATATTCTCTCCGCCCTCTCCACGCCGGCACACTGCGGCGCTACCTGCAATTCACTTGGGGGGGGAGAAATGTAAGCCCATCCTCTAGAGTACTTCCATTTTTCTCTCTGAAAACAATTGGGATGAAGCCGATGAAAGTATTATAATCATAGATGTAATCCCATCCTATCCACTGTAGAGCCCCCGACTGATTGGAGGCACACTGGATTTTTGGCGAAGTGACTTGTTACTGCATTGTGATGTAGTGCTCTTTAAAGAGGTGTTTTTTGAGAGTCTGGGCAAATATGCACAAAAAACAGTGCAATATAGTCTGATTATTTTGCAAAGCACTCGAATACCTTTTGGATCCGGTTTGTGCTTAAAAATAAAAATGAAAAAGGCAAAACGAAAATTATTTGGAGGGGAATAGGGGCAGACGTTCCAAGGGTGTGAAAGCCAGCCCTATAGTCCCTAGGGTGTTTAAAGCCTCTATAGAATTTTGGTGAGTGTAAATCACATACCGCCTATGCTACATTTTACCTGAGGAAACGCATCCGTAACTCCCTAACAACCGCTTACCACATTTCAGGACTAAATAGAAAAAACTGTCCGTTATTTCAGTGCCCAACTACAACATGAAATGTTGTGCAAGACTCCTCAAAGTATAGGCCCTTAATAGGTCCTGTAGCTGTAATGTGGAAAGGAGGTGCTTGCGTGCACTGTAGCTTGCTTAAAATTTGCTTTTTCAGTTATGGGCACACAAGCAGCTACTGTAAAAAAAAAAAAAAAATTTAAAAAAGTAATTTGAATTCAAACAGCAGTGATCTAAAGAGGCTGCTGCCACAATACACCTGTTTGCGTTGCAAGGGGTTGTCTAGAGAAGATCTATTGCTATAAACCGAAAACAAGCTCATGGGCTCAGCATTTCCCATTTTACTGACCTACATTGGCAAACAGGGCAGTATCAAAATGTGCCGTTCCAAAACCCCTGCAGCACCGTGGCTCCATCCTTCCCCTTCTTGATGCACAAGCAACATTCCTTATCAGGATCCTTAGGTGGTGTCACCGGCGCAGAAAAGTAGTGTCTAACACTGCACAATGAAACGTCCAACACTGATATCGGAGGTGTGTGAACCAAAGACTCACGTAGAGCATTTCTCAACTCCGTCCTCTTCTTGCCCTCAATCTCCCGTTCCAATTCAATGCTGGAATAAGTTTGACTGTAGCTTAAAGCCTAGTTACTTACTACATCATCATAAACGTTATTAGATTTTGCAATAAAATCATACAAGTACATAAAAACCATCATGATAAAAACACAAATACAGTTGCAAAAGAAATTTCACAGACTGACAACACCTCTAGGAGTATCCCCTAACGTACTGCTTTATAAACCCCTAGAAAAACGGAGATACATTGTAACAAATTGACTGAAGTTAAAAGTTGTTGTAAAAACAAAGACTGGCCTAACCTGATCAAAATCATGAATTTAAAAAAAGGGGTTTTAAAAATTTGTGACGAAGCTCTGCAAACATGGGGCATATCACCGCAAAGTGTCGCATTTAAAAACAGTATTACAGGAGCAAGATGGAGGATCAGTGAACTTGTACCATGTTCCCTCTGGGCACAACAGGTGGTGGAATAGACCCAACCTAAAGAAAGTTAAAAGGCGATGCTGATGGATAATCATGTCATAAACCAATTATGGTTCTATCCCTGGAACAGTCTTGACCACATTAAATTTACGAAATAGTGGTTTATCTAAGGATAAAGCTTCTCTCTCAGCTGCCTTTCTGTCATTAAAAGACTCCTTTAACCAGGCCACATCTTGTTTGGTGATATTTCATGAATTAAAAAATAATTCGGGTCTGCCTAACTTTGTAAAATGATCTCTGATGTAAGGCATCCAGGATATGTTGCATGCTTTGTCCAAGTTCACTCAATCAAGTATAATTAATCTATTCAGGCCTAAGACATCTTTTAACCAGACGCTACACCGGAGCAAAAGGGGATGCAACCATATATAATCTGTAATATAACTAAAACTAAGTTTTTCATGTAAGATTTCTGTGGGGATATATTGCCCCAGACCCAGGAGCCCTCTGAGATATTTGTTCTCAGTTATCCCAAGGGAATCTGCTTGCATAACCCCATATTTCACTGCCAAAGTTGGAAATTGGTATACATTTAGCTTTGTATACATCCAACATGATTTTCAAATGTTTATGACCCAAGCTGGAAAAAAAGGTATTCACCCCAGCACACAGGTAGCCCATATTCTTTTAAATTAACGGTTGCCAGCTAAGCTTTGAATCTAATCAAATACCTAGGTATGTAAAGTTATACACCTTACTTAGAATGTGGCCCTGGACTGAAAAAGTAGCACTTTTCGTATTCTTTGGTCCCAAGACCATAACGTGCGACTTATTAAAATTAGTATGCACGTCTCGACTACTCATAAAATAACAAAGATCTACAAGCTGCTGTAAAGATCTGTCCATACCAGCAATAAAACATCATCACTACCATAAAGGACTGAAGAAGTCAGTCCATGAAGGAGATCCCTGAGGGAACTAACTAGACACTCATCCACCCCCATTGTCCCCAGCTCGGCCCAATATTTCCCGGCTGACCTAATCAAAGGTTGAGCTGAGATCCATGAACGATAGATGATGAAAGCCTTTCTTTGCCCAGACATATTTATTAATTATTAGATGGGGATTGATTCTGCTCTACAGCCTTTCCCTGCACGCAACCCATACTGAATATCAGACAAATTCTGTTCCTCAGACCATTCGGTCAATCTGTTCAGAATGACCCTATCTATAATTTCATCTTCTACATCTATTAAGCTAATGGGTCTATAACAGGATGGGTCACTCCCATTCCCCTTCTTATAAACTGTTACCATAAGTGCCACCTCGACTCTGGGATTGCACAGCCAATAGCAGCATTAAGATACAGGTTGAGCAGAGGCGCCCATAAATCCACACAGGCTCTGAACAGGTCACCTAGGGTCCCATTCGCCCCAGGATTCTTTCCCCTAGGTAGAGATTCTATAGCATCTCTAACCTCCTCCCAATGCAATGATAATTTAGACGCCTGATACCTGGGAGGAGATCCAACAGCCAAACACTCCCCTTATAAAGTGCAGAAAACTGATCTTCCCATGACTGAGCCAGAATCAGGGCTGCTAGATCTCTACCCCTATCCTCTTTAAAGAAAGGATGATTAATCACTTGCCAAAACAGCGTACTGTCCTTCCTGGTACTAGCCGAAAGTAGGTCCTCTCCCAACTCCGTCTGTAGTTCCTTTCAGCCTGTGGGTAATTGCTACTTTGTATGCGGCCCTGCAGAGTTGAACTTTTCTCCCGTCTTGTGGAGTTATTTTTAACTGAGTGAAGAGTGCCTTGCGTGCCTGCATGCAGGAATTATCAAACCAACGGTGGGGCAACAGAGAAACTGGCTTTGCCTTTTTTGAAAGAGCAGTGTTAATGTGGCTGCCTATTCTGTGGTATGCAGATAAAATACTTTGATACGGGGCGTCTACAGCCAAGCAGGTCCAGATTTCAAGAGAACAAGATGTAACCAAATATTTTAGAAAAAACTGGGGGTCAGTTTTCTCCCACTTCAGTCTACGTCCCTGATCGGTGGTCTTGACCTTGTTCCCAAATTGATAATAAGATGCACCTTCCTCAGTTGTCCACTGGAAACCTTCAACCAAAGGATTACGGTCTCGAAGTATATTCCAGTCCACTAAGAAAGATGAGTTGGAAACCAGGTATAATCCCACAGATACATAAATATAGTCATTAAAAGAGCCACCTCAAGGACAGTTAAATGTTGGAGTGACTTTAACCTTGATCAAATTCTCCTTCTCTCCTCAGAAGGTTAACCAGATTGTATTCTGCAGACATGTTGTTCATTATGTCTCCCTGTTTGTGCTGAAGTTTGGCTTGGTCCAGAAGGTGATCCCCCATCTTCGGACCCCCTCTCTCGTATAAGTGGCAGCTTCTTCAGGGGTGGCGATTACATTCCCCCAAAACCATTATGGCTGTATGTATGCTGGGTCAACCCTGCCCAAACATTTACAAATAAATACTGAGTGTGTCCAGGACGTCCTCAGACTCCCTTCCATAGACAGCATTATATATGTTAATACACAGAATCCTGGTGGAGCTCTTAAAGGAGAGGACACCTAAAATATGCGGAGAGGTACCCTTAAACTCTTCCACGTTATGATATAGGTCTAATTTAACAAAAGTGGCAAGACAGTCACTAGGTCTGCCCCGTATAGATGGAATAGCATTTGCTGTAAAAGAAACATAACCGTCCATTTGGAGTCCGCCTCTCGTATCCCAAGTCTCCTGGAATGCTAAGATGTCGTACTGGGCAAGAGACCTGTTTCGGTCTGGATTGTCCCACTTCCCCCTCCACCCTTCTATATTCCAGGACAGGACCCTGAACGGCCTCTCCTTGGGTTGGCTCCCGGGGGTTAAACCAGTGGAAGGCTTCATACCCAGTCAGTTTTGATCATCGGATCAGTTTAAAGGTTCATAACGGTTAGACACAGCAATATTCCCAGCAGTATTCGCAACATTGTCCCTTTCGGCAAATCTAGGGATCTCCTTGAAGGAGGCCCCCTGGTGGACCATCCCCCGGGGGCAAATGTTTATAAAAATCTTCAAATGGTAAGCCTGTAATAACCACAGGGGGATACTGACCCTAGACCAAGTTTGTTCAGCATAAATCTCACCCTGAAGTTGTTGCAGAAATTAATTATAATACAGTCCCCCTCCAGGTCTTCTGGGCATTCCCTATCCATCCTACCTTACATACCATAATTATTTTCTCAAAGAACATGGACCTCATTTCTGTGGGAGCCCGCCCAGCAAGCCAATGTACTTCCACCCTGTTTCTTAGATTCTGGAAACATTCCTGGGGACACTGCCCCTCATGGAGGTACATTGGCCAAAACCAAGACGTAGGGTGGACAGGTCAGAGGGAGATGTAGTGTATCAAAAGAAGTGGAACAGGACAGGGTGAGGATGAAGCAAATCCCTCTGCTCTACTTGTTCTGCCTCTTTCGCAGGTTTGAGTCCGTCTCCACGACTTCTGTTGAGTGGTTTCCCCAAGCAAGAAACCTGGGAGTCCTCCAATTTGCCTACGGTTTGGTGACTTCCAGCTGTTAGTCTCTGGTGCCACTATTCCAGTGGGCGGATTCAGTTCTAGATAAAGGGCCTGTCTCACACCGGTAGTTGTCTCTGACTAAGTCATCTGATTATTAATAGTTGGAGTTGTCGGAATGTTGGGGGTTCTACTCAGAAGAATTTCAACCTGATCTGAGCGAACCTACTGACCCTGCCAGAGAACGCACTTTATCTTCCAAAATATTGAATCTTGATGTAAGTTTAACAGCTGATAATAGTTTAGTGAACATGGCACTAGGAGTGTTCTGAACAGGACTCGTTTGTCGCGGCCAGCTGCCCTTATATCGACTTAACGAGGTGGGTGGCAAGGAACGACCTGTTGAGCTGCTACCTTTTGCTTTTGGGCTACCCCTGGCCTTACTACCACCCCCCCTCTCCCCAAACACCCCCCACCCCTGCCTTTTTAACATGATGATCAGGTAAAACCAATATAGCCGTGGTATCTCCTCATTTATGCCGGACACACCTACACCCGGTTCTGGAGGAGCGGAAACCCCTGCTGCTGTTAATATATCCAAGTCCTGCCTTAAGTTAGTGAACCATTCCTCTACAGATAGTATTTAGTCAGTGAGGGCCCCCACTGCATTGTTCAAATAAGATAAAATGGATTTACTAGTTCTGGGTCTCTTATCAGTACCGCGGTTTGCCTCTGCTTTCCTTTTGACTATATTGGCAGCGAAAACGTAAAAATAAATACGAGAAAAATGTCCGCTGTAGAACACCCTTCTACTAAAAATGTGGCAAAATTATCATCAAAAGGCCCCGGCTAGTCTGAAAAGCCTACATTACCTTTGTTCAGAGTTTCGTGTTCTGGCCGATTAAATAAAGCCTAGCAGGATAAACAAAATAATCAGTTGCTGGTGTAAAGGGTACCAAAGCCCTCTACAAGGCCACCAGCTGTCCACTTGCTTCTCCCCTCCAGGTGTCATGAAAAGTGAGCAGTTCCCTCGCTGTGAGATGCAGTATGGCCGGTAAGCAACGAGTTTCACAGAACGTATGAAAACAATTAATCTTACTGGCAAGGATATCTTGTCAAACTCAAGGGGGGGTGGCCCTGCCCTGCATATTCCTGGCAATGGCACGCATCCCACGCTGCGGGAGCACAACATGCTTTAAATAGCACAGATGAGGCTCGTGTGTAATGAAACAGGAGGATTATGGGACTTGTGGTCGGTCCCCAGCAGCAGGCAAAATCTGCTGCGGCTCTCCCACCAGTCCGTGCAGCAGGTACAGTTACTCCAGTATTGGAACTTTCATAGATTCCCATAGCTTGTATCATTCCCTGTCGTCGGAATGGGAGTCCCGGTAAATAAAAAATTACCCTAGTAGTAGGTACAAAAGAGAAAAAAGGCTTAGGCCTTCTCATTTTGTAGCATATCTACCTCTTTTTGTAAAAGAGACCAAAAGTACTGAACAAGCAATCAGAGTAGCCTCACCCCATAGAACCTTCCTGAGAGAGCCTCAGATTTTCTACCGCACGTTGTGCAAGGGAGTCTCCACTGAGCTCTGCTCAGTTTTTCTTCAACTTCTCGATTTCAACTTTGTTTGTACCCGGATACTGACTGCAAGATCTGCAGGACCTTTTCTTCGAAGACCTTGAGACACCGTGAGGGACGTCTGCTCACCTGGTTGCAGAAATTGAAGTCACGGAAAGAACCTATTTCCAGTGACAGTGATGATGCTTCCTCTGAGACATCTTCTAGGAGTTCACTAAAAAGGGGTAGATCTTCACCGTCCACTTCTTCTGACCCCCCTGCCAAAGCCTTACAAAAGATCTCTGATAGGTCTGACACCAAGGTGTAAAGGAGAGGGAAGGACTGGTTTCTGAGGTGCCATCTGCTAAAAAGATAAGTCATGGGGCTTCTGTCTCATCTCCACCCTCTGAGAAACTAAAGCTTTTCAAAAAACCAGTTTCTGTCCCACCTGAGGGAAAAGCTGACAGGAAAATTCGTCCGTCGACGACGACATCAGTCCCGTCGACCGCATTGAAAATGCAACCGACATAGACTTCGGCGCCGTCGGGCTCCTCGACGAGAGTTTCATCGTCTCCATTGAATTTGTCGAAGCCGCAGACTGAGGTACCTGTTCATCTGTCGTCGACGCTTACGGTAACGACTTCCACGTCGACGGTGATGACGACGAGGATGGTGTCGACCGCGACGACATCGTCGACTGCTTCCAACTGTATGGTGACGACGGTTTCGACGACGGTTCCGTCGACGATCGCCCTTTTGTCGTCGACGGTCCAGACTTCGTCGACGGTGCCTCCGTCGAGGACCTCGTCGACTACCTCGTCTACGATAGAAAAGGTGGCAATCTCGATCAGAAGACGTCAGATTACCCCAGACATGACTTCTCCACAGAGAGTGACACCATTGCCTCCGGCACTTCTCTTGGAAGAGGATTTTTTCAGAGGATGACGACGGTCCTTATGGGGATGCGGACAGTCCATCCCAGTTGCATGTAAAGTATCAGGACTCAGACTCTGGTGACTATTCTATAGACCAACAGCAATATCTGCCGCAATCTAGATCCCAAAATCAGTCGTAACAGGGCATGGTGGCCATGCCGTCTTCACTTATTGCTGACCTCCAATTCATGCTGTTGGATTATAGGAAGAGATTTCCAACTCAATCTTCCGGCCAAGAGAGTGCAAGTGGCTCCTCCTCCACCTCCGCTTCCCCAAGCTCCGATTCCAGAGACAATGGAACCGCAGCAGAATGTGGTCATTGTTCAAGATGACTCTTCGGATGATGACCAAAGTACAGTCTCAGTCCCAGATCCAGATAGAGAATGGGATAAGTACATTATTCCGGATCCAGCTTCTCCATCTCCGTATCCGGTTGATTCTCCTCCAGTGGATATCGGAGGATTTCACAATTTAATGGAAAGAGCTTCCAAGCGTTTCGATTTACCCATTCCATCGGTACAATCGGAATGTTTTCTTTATGACTTTAAAGAACCGTATAAGAAATCTGTTCGTTCTATTCCAATTGTGGGCCATGTCTGGGATGAGGGGATAAAGGTCATGAAGTCTCCAGCAACTGTCATACCTGTTCTTCCTCGACTAGAAAAGAAATACAGAGCTCCAGAAGATAGCCCCGCTTGTCTGGTCAGCCAGCCGAAACCGGACTCTGTCATTTCACAAGCGGCCTAACGAAAGTCAAAGAATCCGTCGGCGCCTCTTACCACACCACCAGATAAAGAAGGTAGACTTGATAATGTTGGGAAGAGGTTTTCATCTATGTCCAGCCTCCTGGTCAGTGCTGCCAATGCCATGGCGATTCTTGGACGATATCGCCAAATGCGGTGCGATCTATCCCCGTACTTAGACCAGTTACCTGAGGATTTAAAGGCCGACGCCAAAAAAGATCTTGGAGGAGGGAGAACGTGCCTCCTCTGAAATTATTGATTGCGCAATGGGCATCGCTACTACAGCTTTCCGCTTTCTCGCAGGGGCGGCAGTCCTTAGACGGCAGGGCTGGCTTCGCGCCACCTGGTTTCGCCCAAAAGTCCAAAACAAGATTCTGGATCTGCCGTTCGATGGGGACATGCTTTTTGGGAAGCACGATGACGATGCGCGGCAGGATATAAAGAAGGACACGGAGACTGCGAAGTCCCTGGGGACTTTGCAATACCGCAAGGTTCCTTTCCGTGGAGCGAGAGGGCGAGGTTTTTCTTCATACAGGGGAGGATACCAACAACAGCGCTATTCCTCCTATTCACAGCCATCTCAGTCCTACAAGCCTCAATATTCACAGCATCAAGGCCAATCGTCGTCTTTCTCTCGACAATCATCTAGAGGACGACGAGGGCGCCAGGGGAGAGATTCCTCTAAGCGCCAATAGCGGCTTCCCGGCTCTTCCTACTGTTCCTTCGTCCCCTGTAACACCAGTGGGGAGCAGGATATCACAATGCTTCCACAACTGGCAACTCATAACATCAGACCGGTGGGTCCTCAATGTCATCCAGTTAGGCCATACACTGGAGTTTCAATATCACCCACCCTCCAGAGCCCCTCGCGCCACCGAATCGAAACATCTCCACCTTCTACGTCTAGAAGCCCACCTCTCGTTCGCAGAACCGTAGAAAAATGGCACCCGATTTTAGACCTGAGGGAGCTCAACACCTATCTCATAAAACTCTTTTTTCGGATGGTATTCCTACAGGACATTTTGCGGCTCCTCAATCCAGGAGATTACATGGCCACCCTGGATCTCGAGGACGCATACTTCCATGTTCCCATCCACCCGGCCCACAGGAAGTTTTTTACGCTTTACAGTAGCCAAGAGCCACTTCCAATTCAAAGTCCTGCCTTTCGGACTCAGATCCGCGCCGCGGATATTCACAAAGGTTTTAGCCCTAGTCGCAGCGTTTCTCAGAAAACAAACGCTAGAGGTTTTTTCCTTATTTGGACGACTGGTTGGTGAAAGCACCGTCTTCTCAGGCTGCATCAAGAGCAGTCGACAGATGCACTCAACTCTTCAGGCATCTGGGACTTCAACTCAACAAGAAAAAGTCAGTCCTCTGTCCTTCCAGGTCGGCCAAGTTTCTAGGGGCTATTTTGGACACAACTTGTTGCAAAGCGTTTCCATCACAGGAAAGACAGCAAAAAACTGATCACCTCGGCCTATCGGTTACAGGCAAGACTGTCTCTCTCTGTTCGCCTCTACAAGTCTCTTCTAGGATCGATCTCATCCTGCATTCCCTTAATTCCGCATTGCAGGCTACGAATGCGCCCGTTCCAAGAGCAATTGGATTTGCAATGGCGCCAAGCAGAAGGATCTTTCGACGACAAAATAGTGGTAACTCCACTTATGAAAGAGGCGGCCAGCTGGTGGTCGATCAGAGACAATATCTCTCAGGGTCTCCCCTTCAGTCACTCCAGCTCCTCTAATACTTACAACAGACGCCTCTCTAGAAGGCTGGGGAGCAGTCTTACAAGACCTTCAAGTGAGCGGCCGCTAGCGGCCCGAGCAACGCCTCCTGCACATCAACCTGCTGGAGCTCAAAGCGATTAGTCTGGCTTTACAGGCTTTCCTTCTGAGAATCCGACGTTCCACTGTCCTGGTCCGTACGGACAACACAACGGCCATGCATTATGTGAACAAGCAGGGTGGAACAAGGTCTCGTCTGCTATCCAAGGAAGCCCAGGCATTTTGGGAGTGGATCATCCATCAGATCTCTCTCTCGGCGGAGCATCTTCTGGGTGCCCTCAACAAGACAGCGGATACGCTGATTCGTCTCAAATCTGTGAGCCACTAGGTGGAACTGGACCAGCGCACTCTGGAAAGAGTTTTCAATCTCTGGGGCACTCCGTCCATAGACCTGTTTGCCACTCCAGAGAACAGGAAATGCTGGTTCTACGCAAGCATGGAACACCATCAGGGATCATTGGGGAATGCGCTTTCGATTGCCTGGTCAGGCGCCTTTGTTTACGCCTTTCCTCTGATTCCAAGACTGCTCAGGAAGCTCAAAGCAGAACCTTGCAGGATGATTCTGGTGGCACTGGCGTGGCCCCGCCAGTTTTGGTTTACAGAGCTTCTCCTGCTCTTCCTGGATCATCCAATACACCTGCGTTCAATTCCTTCTCTATTGGCGATGTCCCAGGGCCAAGTGGTACATCCGGATCCGAGCTCGCTTCAGTTGACAGCGTGGCTCCTGAGCACAGAGAATTTCACCACTTAAATATCCCTCAAGAATGTAGAGCGGTGCTAGCTCAGGCCCGCGCACCGAGTACGAATAAGAACTATCGCTTGAAATGGAAGCGTTTCTGCCTGTGGTGCCGTCAGGAGAACATTCATCCTTACTCTTCTGCTCCTCATCAAATCTTGCCATACATTTTGGCTTTGGCCAAATCAGGGCTTGCTCATTCTTCTATCAAGGTGCACCTGGCAGCTATCTCTAGATTCAGACGGACATCTTCTGGCCCTTCCCTTTGGTCTGCAAGAATCGTGAAACAGTTTTTAAAAGGACTTTTTAGGTTTTTCCCGCCAGTTAGACCTCCACCACCTATGTGGCAGCTCAACTGGGTCCCTACTCAACTCAGGAGGCCTCCTTTTGAGCCGATTCATAGGGCGGACCTTATTTCCTCTCATGGAAGGTGGCCCTCCTTCTGGCCTTAACATCTGCCAGAGGGTGGGTGAACTTCATGCTCTCACTATCGAGGATCCGTTCTTGCAGTTTAAAATGGACACTCTGATTCTGAGGACAAATCCTAAATTTATCCCGAAAGTCCCTTCGGACTTTCATTTGAATGAACCGGTCATCCTTAAATCCTTCTTTTTTTTTTTTTTTAATTTTATTATTTATTTATTTATTTATTTTCCTTGACCTACAACTCCAGCGGAACAGTCTCTTCATTCTTTGGATGTTCAAAGGTGTTTAAAATTTCATCTTCAAGGCATTCAGAAGATCTACTCAGCTCTGTCGCTTTCAGTGCTCCTCGCAGAGTTTTTCCCCTTTCGAAGCAAGGGGTTGCAAGATGGGTTGCCAGCGCGATCCACTACTGTCACCAAGCGGCCGGTAAGCCCCTAGAAGGGCGGGTCCGGGCGCATTCTACAAGATCCGTTTCTTCTTCTGCGGCTCTTTTCGCTGGAGTGCCGATCAAGGACATTTGCAGGGCAGCTACATGGAGCAGTGCCCATACTTTCACCAGACATTACTGCCTTGACTCTTCCACACGGAGTGATGCGGCAGTGGGACAGGCGGTCCTGAGGAATCTCTTCCAGTGAGCGCTGAGCTTTCCCTTCTAACCCTCCTTCCTGTTATTGGTTCGCACATTTTGTATCTGATGATGTTTACTGACTGATGTTTTGGTAACCTATATTTATTATGATGATATCGATACAATGTATTATTATTATTATTATTATACAAAATGTGCGTTTGTTTTCCTAACTGCTAGCTATTCTGATACAAGCTATGGGAATCTAAGAAAGTTCCAATACTGGAGTAAGAAAACAAGTTACTTACCTGTAACTTTGGTTCTCCAGTATTGGTAACTTTCATAGATTCCCATGCGCCCACCCTCCTCCTGGGAAAGCTCAGCCTTCAGCATATTATGTGTTACTGTTTACACAACGGTTACGAAAATCTGAGGCTCTGAGGCTCTCTCAGGAAGGTTCTATGGGGTGAGGCTACTCTGATTGGTTGTTCAGTACTTTTGGTCTCTTTTACAAAAAGATGTAGATATGCTACAAAATGAGATAAGGCCTAAGCCTTTTTTTCTCTTTTGTACCTACTACTAGGGTCATTTTTTATTTACCGGGACTCCCATTCCGACGACGGGGAATGATACAAGCTATGGGAATCTATGAAAGTTACCAATACTGGAGAACCAAAGTTACAGGTAAGTAACTTGGTTTTTTGTTCAGCAGTCCTCCAAAACACAGCCTAGGACGTTCGCACTCAGCCCCAAACAGGATGGCAACAAATGCCTGGCCTGGCAGTTCAGGCTGGACTGTTCCCATGGGGAGCAGGGTCAAGACTGATTTGCATATGGCTGGGTTTAAACTGGAATGGCATTGTGGGCAAAAAAACAATGGATTTAGGCCCAGATCTCTGTACTGGGGATGAATGTTTGACATTGTTCAGCATTCCAACCATCAATTGTTATTTTTGGCTAAAGCTGTATAGTAGAACATGTATGGTTTCCTCCAGATTTTCTTTAAGATTCAAGGCAAGACATCGCTCAGGAGATTTGTCAATTTCTGTATATTATCGTGAACTTTTGCTTAGAAGATTCTTCTGCGTATAACATCAGCGGCATGATGCTGAAGTTAAGATCATGAACTTCCCATTCTCATGCTCTTTTAGGTCCCCACAAGAAAAGAATGTACTTAGTTTCAGGACTTCTCAAAATCCATTCCATTGAAAGTGCCAGCAAAATCCATCACCACCATGTGCAAATGTAGACTGCCATGTTGATTAAAAAATAAATCCCATAGACCGAGTTCCTCCATCTCACAGAGGACAACATGTTTATTCAAGGTACTTTTTCATCACGAAAAAAGTCCAGAAGAGGGAGGAAAGATTCCACAGCAGCCCCCCCAATTACCCTCCAAAAAGATGGAGATTCGATGTCTGCAGTATGTTTGCACAATGCTTACCTTACAGCCTATTGGCAAAAAAAGCATGTGTAGCTGTAGATACACATGCTCGACATACTTCCGCCATCTGGTGTTGCAACTTGTTTTTCTTCTAAAGTCTTTCGAGTCAAGAGGCATAGTGGCTCTTCCTTTAGTTGGTAACACACGCAGACACTGGCTCCATTGTTAGATTGTTTTCTTTTCTTGCCATCTGGTTTGGATGTTTACTGATCAGGCTTTATGTTCGGCAGCTAATGCTTACTGTTGGTCCCATTTGATCACTCGACTTATGTAAAAATAAATTCACTGCGTTGGATCTTCGATTCTGTTATTTCGTTTAGTATACACCTTTGGTTTCTCACCGCTGAGGCCCATTACCCCCTGCACTCCAACGAGAATGCCAGGTTATTGATGGATAGGGCACGCTTCCAGTGCTGCCCCATTGCCATTTTAAGTTCTCCTGGACTGACAACCATCAAGTCTGCAATCTCTGCCTCTCCTCTGAGCACCAGATGCAAGGCCTACCTCATTTTCCGATCTAAGTAAACTCTTTGGTACCGACGTGAGTGAAGGGTGAGCCTGCCAGAGAATACAGAGACAAGAGGTTGAAGACACCCCTGACATTTTCGGTGAATGCGACTTCGAGGTGAAGGAAAAAGCTGGTCCCTCCGAGTTCCAGCTGATCCAGTCCATTTCGAAGTCCAGCTCAGCCTCCTAGTCTGAAGAACAGCATCAAGATCCAATGGCCTCATAATTGCGGAAGACTTTGTCCGGCAGTGTGGTTGACGCCCACCCACGGCCGCGCAGCGACCACATGTGCAGGCTGAGCACTGCACAAATGGTGGTCGGTGCGTTGAGCCCGGAGTCTGAGAGCAGACAACAGAAGTCTGCCGGGCCACCACAGCCTTCAGGCCATGGCGAGCATCGGCCAAAAGTTTTGAAGCCAACACCTCTCCTTTGTATTAACACAAATGCCCTGCATAAACCTTGGACCCTTGAACCTATACATCAAGCTAAATTCCAGCATATATCATTGGAGACAGCTTTCAGTGTTGAAGACATCGAAGGAACATAAATCTACTGTGAAAGGGGTGGCACTTCAGTAGTCCATAGAGGGTAATGAAGTCTTGAATATGGGTCCTCAAACGATTCTGACTAAGTCAATTTTTTCCTGGGCCCTTGACTAAGCCCCCCACCAAGGACAAAGACCATGCTTATGATTTTACACACACCTCACACAGAGCCTCTGCTTTAGGGTAAGCAACTGCATTGAGAGCACCATGCTGTAATAATGCCCAAACCACTGCTAAAGAGGGATAGACAGTACAGCAACTGTTCCAAAGCTGCACCAAACCAAATAGACTCCTTCGGCACAAGACATCCTGAGATCCAGAAGCTGTGCTATGACACTTAACAGCACACTGAGCCCACTTCTATACTGAGATGGACTCCTAAGTCTATCCCAAAGCCAGCCTTGGGCTCAACTCCGACTAACCACTCCGTGTGGAAGGCAAGGGAGACCACCCTGACAGCAGAAGAGGATTTACATTGATACAGTCTCTGGCCTGATCTTTGCACATACTAGTCTTCCGGGCCAACCTTGTACCAAAAAATGCCACCTCGCAATTTTTGAAGAACTTGGAGTGGAACACATACCGGGGGGAAAAAGGTATGGCAACCAGGGACCCACACCATCAACATCACACTGACTATCCCTGGCTCAGTTCATACACAGGGAATTGGACCAAGACCTTTTGCACTACAGCCACGCCCATAAAATGATCCAATACCTATGGATGACAGAGATTACCCTTGGCATGTTTACAATGTGGACCCTCCTGATGACCAATCTTTGGAGCCATATCCTGCCAAGCCCTTTCTTTCGGAGGACACTACTACCTACCACACGTTTCAGAAACCAAAAAGTCAAGCTCCATGTGCAGGAAGAGGGTGACTTCTTCTTAAGTCCCTATCAAAGAACAAGTGGTTTGTCCAAAACTTGCTGATGCGCTCAGAAGATGCAGGTATGCTCCTGAGAATTTTAAGGACCGGGTGAAAATGTGTGTAATCATTCTCGAGTTGGAGAATAATTACAAGCTCGCTCCTCAAGACCCCATCCTAGTTCATGGACATGATCCACCAGAGAAAAAGGCATCTAGGGCAGGCAGGAATACACCTCCCACCAAATAAAGAGAGCAAAAAGATTGCTGCTGCTTACAGCATGAAGAAATGGAGAAGCTTATTAAGCACCTTCCCAATGCTTCACAAAAACCTAGAAAAATAAATTGTACAGGCTTACAGTGTCTGGTTTCCACCCTGAGGTGCAGTCCCCGCTCTTTGTATTGGCTTTCAATGGGCAACACCTTTATAGGCCACAAGTCGACCTTGTGCTTGAGATAAATAAAGATACCAAGAGTGCTAAGGCCATGGGAACGCTCCAAAACTAGCCACAAGTGTAGGCTTCGTTACCAGAAGTTGCAGGCATCCTCAAAGAGCAGGTAACATGCAAGATCTACTGTATCAGCAACAGCAGCTCTTTCTGGAAAGTCCTTCGTCCAAGCAGTGCACAGGAGATGGCTTCCTTGGTACCAGCTGTGCAACAGTCGGGGGCGCATAACACAAGGTCTTCTGTACTCCTAAGTGGTGATCTTCAACACAATGACCCCCACCACTCACTACCTGATAGGTGGCATCAGCTTATATCTTCCACAATGAAAGGATCTAAGTTTGTATCATCGGGTACTCCATCACCAATGGCTAATGCCTAAAATTCCACACCACCTCACCCAACATACCACCTTGCCGACCCATTATCAGCCAAGATCATCTATGGCTGCTGTTAAAAGTGGATGTGCTACTCCAGAATGCATCTTGGAACCTGTCCCACCATATACATGAGGACAAGGAAATCTATTCCATGTACTATCCACAGGAAAGAGAATATTGAGGCTGATATTCTTCTTCAACCTCTCAATTAGTACATCACATTGGAGCACTTCAAGACAAATTGCACTGCCCTGTTTTGGGGACTACATGGCATCCTTTGTGATTCAAGACGCCTGTTTGCACATCCCCATCCTCCCAGCTTATTGCCTGCTCCTCTGATACAGGGTGGAATCCATCATATATTTAAGGTACTACCCTTTGGAGGGGGTTGGGGGTGGTGGTGGTGGGGGTCACTCCAGCCTCTCTGGTGTTTACCAATTGCCTGCGAGAACATCTTTTGTACAGACAATTCATGGCTTTTCATACTGTAGAAGGCTGCCTATGTATATGATATTGCCACTAGGTGGTGGTAATGTGCACAGGAGCCCAGAAGTTCCTCAAAAGTACAGGGCTCAATGTTAAACCCAAAGTGCTCCATTAGTGGTAGTGTGGGCGAGCAGCCTTAGGCCTAACAGAGGAGTGTAAGACATTTATTGCACAACAGTGATCAATAATGGACACACGACTCAAAAAGGAGATCCAGACCAAGTTTAGAAAATTATACTTTGCACTTTATTTTAAGACCAAGATTTTCGCAATAAGGCAAGTACATTTTTATTTAAAATTACTTTTCACTTTGAAAAATCGCCACTTAGAAACTTTTCAGCACAGTTTAATGTTATCCTATGCAGAAAACAGTTTTTGGGTTAATCGGGTTAGTACACAACTTACAGTTCCAGTCTAAGGGACCAAAGGTCAGCAGTGGGCAAGTGTCAGGTAAGTACAAACACTGCACCACCAGCGGCACAGGGGCAGCCGGGTGCAGAGGTCAAAATCTGAGTTCGGCCCAATGCGTTTCAATGGAGACTGGGGGTCCTTGGATCCACGCTGCTTGCAGGTAAGTGGAACGGTTGCAGGGGCCATGCTTTTGGGTGTTTGGACCAGCACAGGGGGGGCACAAAGCCGCACCAAACATACACCACCAGTGGCACAGGGGCAGCCGGGTGCAGGGCGCACACACAGCATTGGGCGCCCAATACAATCCTACGGAGTTTCTTCTTTTTGGAAACAGGTTGCAGACATCGAACCGGAGGGTCCAGGCAGAACACAGGCGACAGCACAGGTACATTGAGGTATAGGGGGTCACAGGGGCACTGCTGGTCGAGCTTACCAAAGCCGGGGGCTGCGGTTGCAGGGGTGCCTTTAGACGTCAGAAATCTTCTTACCGGGCGGTCTCGGTGGGAGGGGCCTTCAGATTTACTCTGCAGGCGCCGTCATGGGGGGGAGGGGGGAAGGGGGAGAGGGAGAGATCAGGAGAGATCGGCCAACGCTGGATTCGGAGTCCTGGTCGCTAGGGAGACTTCACTGGGCAGTTGGGCCACTCGGACTCTGGCCGTGGGTGTTTGGTGCAGAGTGGGCACGAGTCGTGATTCTGCCTGGACCCGGAGTATTTGTTGCTGGTTTCTTCTGGACAGGTTAGCTGTCCACGAGAGATTGGAGTCTTTGTTGAAGGCAGCTGTCCTCCCAGGGGTTTCAGAGGTCGCTGACTGCAAGACAGGTCGCAGGTTCGTCAAAGCTGGAGACAGGTCGGTAAGGCTGGGGACAAGGCAGTTGTCTTCAGGCTTCTGCTGCAGGGGTGTCTTCTTTCTTCGTTGGTCGTGGCAGATCTAGTTTCCAGGTCTGGGTGTGCCACCTAAATACAAAATTTAGGGTAGTTTTAGAGGAGTAGCAGGTAGGGCCAATGGGCACCTTACCTGGGGTGACTATACCCTCTATTATGCCACCCACCTGTGAGAGGGGGGCATAGACCTAGCCCTGATTGGAGGGGTCCCCTCATCTTCAAGATGGCGGTGACGGAAAGATGTGCTTAACCTTGCCTCCCCCACCTTAGGGGTGGATTTTGGCAGAGGTGGACACACCTATTCTTCTATGTTTTCCCACCAGATCTCCCGCCGACAGTGGGGGTGTTAACCAGGGGTTGCCATCTGCTGCTGAGAGCAGAAGGCTGGGGGTCGCATTACAAAGGCAGCAGGCCTTTGAAGCTTCCCTCTACGAGCACTGGCCCATCCTGGGGGGAGAGGGGTGACACCTGCCCAGGATGTGCATTGTTTCTGGTTCCACAGAGATGGGGCTCTCTACCCAGGGGTCCAGAAACATGTCTGGTGGTGGCTGGCTGCCTACAGCCAGTCAGAGACCACACCAGGATTGGTAGGTTTTCAGGGGGCACCTCTGAGATGCCCTCCAGGTACATGGTACAATAAATCCCCCACTGGCGGCAGTGTGGATTTGTTGAAAGGATTAGTTTGGTACCAAACACTCCTTTGTTCAGTGAAGACATCATGGTGCTGTGGAACTAGAGTTGTCGAGTTTCCAGCCCATGTACTCTCTATGGCTTCCCTGGTACTTACAATATTAAGTAATGGACCCCAATATTGAGGGGGCATATCTGCTCATGCAGATATGCCCTCAACTGTGATACAGGGCACCCTGCCTTAGGGCTGTGAGGCCTCCTAGAGGGGTGACTAACCTATGCTTTCAGACAGTGCTGGTTGGCATGGCACCCAAGCAGGTTGCCATGTCGACTTTGTCATTTTCTCCCTCACAGGGGCATGCAAGCTTCAAGGGCAGTGACATGGTCCCAGTAAAGGAGGTCCCAGGGGATCCTCTTCAGCTCCCAGGCACTTACAGGCGTTAGAAGTTCCAATTGGGGATTTGTTTTTAGGGAAAAAGCACTGGCACAGGGGACCTGGTTGGCAGGGACCATGTGCACTACAGTTGAAACCACATCAAAACTTGCCAAAACCATGCAAAAGAGGCACTTTCTCACACATACCTGGACGACTGGCTGCTGAAGAGCAGCAGCCAAGCCAAATGCCTCACGCACACTTAGCAAGCTATCTAATTCCTCCACCTCACCCCCTCCAACCCCCTCAACAAACAAGTATTCTTGGAAGCTATACTCAATACAGTGACTGGCAAAGCCTAGGCCATCAGTAAGAAAGTGGTGGCATTTCAGAGGCTGCTCTCGCTTTAGTTGACATTGAATCCTCTGGCACTGAAAATAATGAATTTGTTGAAAATTAGATTGTGCACCAATCTCAAATGCCCAATTGCAAATGCACCTTGCATGAGTGACTTTTGAGACCTTGGTCAAGCAACTGGTCAGTGAGAACATCTAGTGTTAGTGGAGCCCAGTGTTAAACACAAACTAATGGTAAAACAGCAATGACTTGTTATTGGCAGGTCATATCTCGATTCCCCCTAACCCCCCACAAAACCACCCGCTAGTGACCATCAACATGGATGCCTCCTGCACAGTGGAGACTAAGTACAGGTGCACTGTTTCGAGACCAGGTTAGGACTGAAATAAAGGAGTATTTCCAGCTAAATGTAAAGACCGGAGTGCGCTGCGGGGGCATTCAAGGTCATTGTAAGAGGACGATACATAGTTAAGCATGACTGAGTGTAGAAGCCACTCATGGGCCACCTAGCCAAAGTGGAATACGTGATAAAAGTTAAAAGACCAGCTGTGCTCTCCTATCCTACTAGAGCAGGTCAGAGGCAAAATGCCTGAATACGAGGAAATAGATCAGAAAGAACAAATATTGTTTTAGGGATACTCCAGCATCCCAGGAAGGGCGAGAGACCCAAGAGGACATTTGCAAATGTAGTAAAACGCCCATGGGCTGCAAATAACATAGTAGGAATGGAAACTCCGAGTAACCTCATATATACGGCAAGCCATATCCTAACCACATTCATTGGCTATTATGCTTACTAAATTACAAGAAGAAGGAGCAATACAATTTAATTACAGTAATGTCTATATTAGAATTAAAACTTCAAAACGAAAGAAGTCATTAGGCAGATAGTTCATAATGTAGATCCATTCTTCTTTATTGTAATTCAAATCAAATTTTTGCTGGAAATGGTCATTCGATTATTCAAATTAAAGACTTGCAGCTTTGTGGTATATATCAAATCATTCTTCGTTGCAATACTTAATTCAGCCAACGCGTTTCTTCTAAAAAAGACGTCATCAGGGCTGAAATAATAGAAAATAAATAGAACTATTCAATTGAGACTTCAAAAATACATGATCTTAATAAAAATATAACTCTGCCTATATCCATTCTAATGTTGTGCCAGTATAAGATAGAGGTACTGTATTTCAAACAATGTAGTTGTATATTATTTCCAATGTATTAAGCATCTTAACATCACTAATAGTTCATCACCTAAACACATTTCTACATTCTTAATACAATAGAGATAGACCTATGTCCAATGATAATACACAATTAACACAAATCCCAATTACCATAAATTGGAACAGCATTGTATATCTAATCAATTATGGCAACCAAATAAGTCTTTATTTTATTATTAAGGTCAACAGGGGTGTAAGAACCAATAATCACTTTTATATTCGAACTAAATTCGTACCTTAGTAATTTAAGGTCCTCGTTAAACAATTTCAAATACACCGCATGAATCTAAGTTTGAGTACGCTAGTACTCGTAGAGGAGTTTCATCTAAGATGGAGGGGGAAAAAGAAGAGAACATAAAAAAAAAAATTCAAAATTTTTAAGACTCAGGTCAAGTTAGACCAATTTAGTTGCATTTGATAATCTAAATTAAATAATTCTTACCTATTAATCTCTTATTTTTACGCGTTTATTTTTTCAAGCGAGCGATCTGATTCAAATCTTTTTATGATGTGAATTTCTTAAAAATAAAATAAAGCATTTTAATGGTAATATTTCTGAATAGTAATGAATTATTCAAAACTATACATTAATTTATCTCTAAATTAGAGTGCAACTCCAAAAATGGTTATTCTATTCCTCATTTAAATAAACAGTTCCCTCTCTACATACGCAATTATGCTTAGTTATACTCTTCAGATTAGGTGTTCAGGATCCCAAACAGATGAGTATCTTACGGATATTTCCTTGGCCTGATTGAGCAACGTGCATCAGCAGTACTTAGAACAACTATTCTTGGTGGAAGAACTAGGGGAATTGATTGAGAGCATGCCATTGGGTAAGACTCTGTGGTCAGTCAGGTTCTTGTCAAGTTGTAAAAAGAGCTTGCTGACCTTTTACCTCCACAGCTGTTGGCCTGTTATGAAGATACGAGAAGTAAGTAGTCACTCCCACTTACACTGATAAAGGCGGTTCTGGTCTCATTGTTGAAATCAGGGAAGCTTGTAGAGAAATGTGAATCTTATAGGCCATTGTCGCTGAAACTGTCACAAAGATTTTTTCTTGGGTCATTGTCAGTCACTTGATTTACATCTCCCAGAGGTGACCTTCCCCGATCTGTCAGGGTTTAACCCAGGTAGCTCGACTTCACACCGCTTGCTAACATTGTTAGCAAACATTGATAGCTCTGCTCTGGAATTTCACTTGGTGGCGATATTCCTCGACTCCATAAAAACATTTGGTTCCCTAGAATGAGAATACCTTTTTGCTGCACTCAGTAGAATTGGAATGCCCTCGTTTTTCACCAGTTGCATTAAGCTGCTATACTGTGGCCTCTTGGAGGGTATTCGAGTAAATGGGATGTTGTCTTCGCTAATCACCATCTCGTGGGTCTCCCCCATTGCCCATTCACTTTGCGATAGGGCCAAGCTCAGGCAGCACTATTCGGAATATGCAGTTGGGACACCAGCCGTAGACTCCCTGTACTTGGACTGCATGATTCTATACTTAGGAGATGCATGCAAAAGTCTAGCCCCAATCATGCAAGAATAGTGGATTGACCTTTGCCAGGTTGAAAGAGCAGAGTAAACAATGGTTGACACTCCCTTTGTCTCTAGTAGGGTGCATTATGCTGATAAAGATGCTACAAGACCTTTACTACTTCGTGAGCATTCCTATGCCCCTTTGCAATGAACAGCTAGAGTTGCATACAGGGCATTTGCCAGCAGTGTCCAGCCCAAAAGACATCTGGGGTACATTGAGGTCCTCTTTGCTATCCACAGACATCCAGGAGGTTATCTCTCAAAATAAGTGGCACGCATTATGCCACAACTGAATGATTCATTCTGTTTTATATTTGGTAGTTGCATGTGGCTAACTAATCAACATGTCCAATAATTGCAACATTTATAAACTAGAGCCATTGTCAGTCTAGAGGGCTATACCTGTTGTCCCAATTTGTGTATCCAACAATGTAATATGAAGAACATAATGCATATATTAAAAGTTGTAACTCACACTATGTACGGGAGTGGTAAGAAAAGGGGAAAGAAAGGGACTAGAAAGCACAACTGTTAAGACGAGAACCCTCACTCACCCAAGGGTGACATGCTTTATCATTGGGTCCCCTCTTCACCCTGGGACCGCAAGGTACCCAGAGTGGGCTACGACTCTCCCGTAGGAGAGTAGCGGAGGTTGTCACAAGCACACCTGTGTGGGGAGCGAGGGGCAGAGTGCAAATGAAATTTAATAAAACTATCTCTTGGTGGGTAAAAAAGCTTTTATTCTGGTACCCCCAAAGGATAGGATTAAAAATAAGCGAAGCGAGAAAGGGATATAGATGTTCCCTTATGCTGTAGTCAACATGTTTCTGCCTTGATTGACTGAAGGTTCATGGCATTCTGTCACTTTGCTATCTAAATCGATTGAAAATAACCAAAAAAGACCATACTTTCACGGTATTGATTGATCTCGTGGCACCATCATCTGGTACTGTCCACTAAATTCTGAAAGTAAAACACAATAATAAAAAACAATCCTCATATCAATATAACCCCAGTGTCCATCACCAACACTGCAAAAATAGTGTAAAGTGAATCTGTGGTGCCCAAGGAGAGATTCTATCTGACCTTACCATAAACAGTATATCAAGGTCTGCTCAACCATCATCGGTCCCCTCGGGGCGAATCAGAACTACATGCGTGTACCAAGGAAACACAAGTAATCAATAAAAACAATACTTTCAAATAAACATTCTTTCAAAACCGTACTTGCAAATAAAGACATTTCTAGAGTAATGATGTTTCACTCTCCCGTGCAAATCTACGTTAAGCATTGATGGTAAACAATGGATCGTGAAGTCGTGACCAGGACCCGGCTCCATCGTACTGTCACCATATCTGCTTGCTAAAGAGACTACCCAAAAGTATAGAAACATATATCCACATAGTCCTAAAAAAATATATCAACATACACCTTAAAAAAACACGTGAAACGGTCAGGCGAGAAGGGGTTAAAAACTGTCCCATTTAAGTGTGTATATATAGAGACGTGTCTCACTATTTCTTTCGTAGAGCAAATACCCTGTCTGTAGATATAGGATCTGTGACAAACTGCAGTGTAAGCGGTATATCCCAATGCGAAATCGGTGGAAAACGCCATACCTGCAGAGTCTCGATACGCCACGTCTTGCGAAGGGCCGGCGGGAGGGAGACTCCAGGAGGGCGTATCCATTTCTATGTGATGTGGCGGATGTGCAACCCGCGTGTACGTTTGTAACCCGGAAATATATCCCAAGTGATCATTGGATTTGTGGTTCTCACAGTAGATACTTATTCAGCAAATAAAAATTTTGTTGAAACGAGAGAGGAATGTGACAAACTCAGTTGGCCCAACGACAACTCAAGAGTCATGTTAAGTATTTTAGAGCCAAAAAGGTATGCACACGGTTAATATGTATTGATAAGGTTTGGACAAAAATGACTCAATGACAACTACGTTGTCTATACACGTAGGAATTCAAGGAGTACAGAGATGTAACAAAACTCCAAAATAAAATGGTGTTCCCTGATGGATGGATAAAGTTCAATCCCTAATTGGGAGGACAACTGCGTCCTCTGTCTAAATGAGTCAAAAAGACCATTACAGAATGGATTATTTGAAATGAACAACAAGATGCAAGTTTCTTATACCCATATATCAATTATGTACATTCATAGGGAACACCAAGGGATGTCATCGTTGAGACCTCTTTAGTGACTCCTCAATCTAAACACCCATCGTTGTTCCCTCCTGAACAAGATTTTGTCAAGGGGACCTATTTCTTTGGAGTAGTAGGTCTTGTCAAGGGCTTCCCAGTCGATGTCATCCTCAGTATGTTCTGCTTCTATGAAGTGTCTGGTGAGTTTGGTATTTGACTTTTTACATCTAATCGAACTTCTGTGTTCAATGATCCTGCTTCTCACCTTGCGGGTAGTCATACCCACATATATTAGCTCACAAGGACACCTGATCAAATAGATAACGCCCCATGAGTTACAATTAGTGTGGTTTTTCAGTATCCACAGTGTCTTAAGTCCTAGATCTAGTTGTTTCGTCTGTTGTGTGAGCCCACACACAGAACAAGAACCACAGGGAAAATGGCCCACAACTGGCTCGGCTCACCTCCCCATAATGTCTGGAGGTCAGAGCTCCTAGTACCACGTGGTCTTGTGTGAACAAGGATATCCATTAGGTTGCTGCTACGTTTTAGAGCGAACAATGGTTTTTCATAGGGTATATTCCCTTTATTTAGAATGTGCCAGATCTTATTGATGGCTTTTTTGACTGTTTCTGTGAGATGGCTGAATGTGCTAACGCAAACCAATCTCTCAATTTTTATCTTTGGTTATGTTTCCAAAAGGGCATCCCGATTGTTATTGCGTGCCCGTTTTGATGCCCTATGGATAAGATCTTTAGGATATTGGCGTGTTCGCAAATTTTCACTCAAATTGTCTGCATGTTTATACTTTTGTACCTCTGTGCAATTTCTTCGCAATCTAAAACTGGCCCACAGGAAGGTTGTCACGTAAGGCCAGAGGATGGAAGCTCTTATAGCACCAACTACTCCCCGAAGGAGGGAGAGTTTTGTAAAATATTTGATTTCTAAGAGGGTTTGTTTTTAACAAAAATACAATCCCACAAACTAAAGTGAAAAAAAATTCAATTGTGTTCCCACAAACTGTTAGGCGTGCCTCATTACAAACCGAACACCTATATCTCCTTAGTGGGTCGAAATAGCAGCACAAGCCCTCTGTCAGGCAATGATCACAAAAATTACACGATTTTCAGCGAGTGACCTGTGACAGAGTAAACCCCTACCCCCCTGCCCCTCCCCACAATAACTTCTCAGTAGTTAATAAGAGTCCTTTTCATTAATAGAGGCAATTTCATTTGTTGGCAGGTGTGTGGTGGTCTGTCCATCAGCATTTTGGTCTCTGGTCGTCCAAAGAGTACTTGAGACCATCTTCAGGACAATGTGTCAATGTCAATACAAAACATATTTAAGACCTCTTATTTATGATATAACCTACATGTAGAACAACAAAAGCATTAATTACAATATGATAAACACATAGGAAATTCCCAATACAACCACCATTTAGTTGAAAAATACATCTGCTTTAACAAATAAGTAAATCACTACTTTTGCAGGCTTTTAAACTGCATCTATCTTTATTTTGTATTGAGTAAGTTGGAGACTGCTTGAATTCTATGTGCATTTGCCTTTTAAAAAAATTAATATTGTGTAGTTATTAAACTCGTTTTTCATTCTGATTTTTTTTCGTTGTAGATGGATTTTATCAAAAGCCAAGAAAGAAGATATTGATGAAGATATTGCCAAATATGATGGTGAGAGCGAGGGGGGGAGGGCGGGGCGTGTGAGTGGGTTGGGTGTAATCCTCATTGAGATCCCAAAACACTTTCCCAAATATATACAAAACATGTACATAAATGTGCGCTTAAGAAGGGAAAAAAACAATTGCTTTTGCAGCCTATTAAAGCCTTAAAATGGCCATTTATTGCGTTTAATAAAGGCAAACAGTTAAATTAGTCACCACATTACGAAACGTGACCAGTAAACCTCTTCTACCAACCTTTTTGAAGGGAGTGAAAGGCAATGGCAGCAGATAGGCTTTGAAAGCCATGAAAATGTCTAGTAGGAACGCCGAGCGTAGATGGAGGAAAACTAAGACCATAGAAGATAGTCTAAAATACAAGCAGATTCATCGAGGCTACTTAGATAGCATTAGACACGTCAAAAAGCTGTATTTCATTGACAGGATCAATAAAGCTGCTGACTCCAATAAGGAACTATTATAAAATATTAAAGGAGTTTACAACTCCCACCTCTGCTCAGAACACCAATATACCATCGCAAGAATGGGTTGATACGCTGTCAACATTTTTTGATGAAAAGGTCAAATCTATCCATAGATCCTTTCCAGTTTACGATCCAAAAATCAATCCTGATAAAAATTCAGCCACTAATCTGGATCCCACTACCCCCTTCTTACAAGAATTCACTATGTTTACCTTAGATGAAGTCTCAATAGCTCTGGCAAAGATCAAATCAGGTTCTCCAGTTGATCCCTTCTCACCCCGCTTCTTTCCAACTATTGCCCCTGTGCTTATAGGTAAGATTACTGACCTATTCAATATGTCACTAGCCCAAGCAAAGATCTCAGTTGGATGGAAAGCAGCACAGGTCAGGCCCATCCTGAAAAAACCCTCTGCTGATTTAAAGGAACCTAGCAACTATCGGCCCATCTCGTTGCTCCCATATTTCGGAAAGGTACTTGAATCCTTGATAAATCAACAGCTTATTATCCATTTGGAGAGTCATGGACTCCTTCATCCATCACAGTCAGGGTTCAGGGCATCACACAGTACCGAAACCTCTTTGGTGGAGGTGGTAGACAACATTAGACTTGCCTTAGACAACGGGCAGTCAGCCATGCTCGTACTGTTGGATTTGTCGGCCGCCTTTGACACCATCTCCCATGGCATCTTAGAACAGCGGCTATGGGAGGTGGGTGTCAGGGGAAAGGCCCTCGACTGGTTCCGAAATTATCTAATGGACCGAACAACCACAGTACGAGTTGGCTCCCGGGCCTCGTGCAGTCGGTCGGTAAGCATAGGAGTCCCTCAGGGTTCTATCCTAAGTCCTATGCTTTTTAATCTGTATGTGACACCTCTGGCCAGGGTAATCAGGTCCTACGGTTTTGAAGTGGTGTCATACGCTGATGACACGCAGCTACTGATTACCCTTTGTAGGAAAGTGGGTTTCTGTTGCAGTAACCCCCCCACTTTTTGCCTGATAACTGATGCACTTTTCCTTGGTGTGCCCTGGGTCCCTGCCAATCAGGTACCCAGGGCCTGTGTTCCTTCCCTAAAACTGCATTACAGCCTAAACCCAATTGGCCTCTCTGGCCACAGGTAAGCCCCTGGTAAATGGTACCCTAGGTACCCAGGGCACTGTGACCAGAGAAGGCCTTTAAGGGCTGCAGCACTTATTGTGCCACCCTTGGAGGCCCTGTACCCTGACACCCACACACTGCCCTTGCAGGCTGAGTGTCTTGGTGCAGAACAAAACAGAGTCGACATGCCATGCCCACAAACACACTGCCCTGGCATACCTCAGTCACCCCTCTAGCTGGGTGCCCTATGCCAGTGGTGAGGGTACAGGTGCATGAGCCCTGTGCCCCTACAGTACCCAGGTCCATTCCTGGGCACTGTGTGCAGTGCTGCCATTTCAAGTATATGGGGCTGGGAGGTCGTCAGCACGAACTCCACAGCACCATGATGGCTGCACTGAAGACTGAGAAGTTTGGTATCAAACTTCTCAGCACAGTAAACCCACACTGATGCCAGTGTGGGATTTACTGTAAAATGCACAACAGAGGGCAACTTGGAGTTGCCCCCTGAACCTAACCTACAATCCACGTCTTGTCTGAGGGGCTGCCTAGGCTGCCACACAGCAGACATGTTGCTGGACCCCTGGGTAGAGAGCTATCCGCTCTCCCGGGCCTGCAACAATGCACGTCCTGGGCGAGGTGCTAGGCCTCCTCCCCCAGGATGGGCAGGGGGAAGCTTCAAAGGCATTCCGCCTTTGTGAGCTTCCCCAGACCACTTGCTGTACTCAGCAACTGGTCCCCACCGGTTCTTCCCCCCATCCTGGCGGGAAGACTGGCGGGAAACACCAAGGGAGGAAAGGGGGTGTGCCACCCTCTGCCAACCCCACCCCTCAGGTGGGGGAGGCGAGGTGAAGCACATCTCCGGGCTCTCGCCATCTTGAAGATGGGGAGCCCTGCCCAATCAGGACTAGGCTCCTGCCCCCCCTCCCACAGGAGAGTGGCAGGATAGGGGGTGTACCCACCCCAGGGCAGGGACCCATTGGTCCCTGCCCTTTACCTACCTGTAACGCCCCTAAATCTAGTATTTAGGGGCACCCTGAACCTTCCTTCTTTAGATTCAGCAACAACAAGAAAAGGGAGAAGGACGAGAAGCCGTGCAGAGCTAACAAGAGGATGACGCCCACTGACTTAACCCCAGCCCTACAGGCCTGTCTCCCCTCGAACCTGCTCCTGCAAAACCCCGGCGTGTCCAGCGGCCAGCAACCTCAAAAACCCCGGAGGACCTGCCTGCCTTAACTTTCCAAGCTGTTTCTCCCGTGAACACCGGACGTGTTTGAACTGCAGCTTCTGGTGCCAGCCAGGAACCGCGAATCCCGCGCACACTGCACCCGCCGAATCCGGCCCGAACTCGAGTGGACAAATAACCAGAGGAGGTCCCCCCGGCGATCCTGACCCGAGATCCGGCGAGCCCTGACCTGCCTCAAGCCTCCTGACCACGCCTGCAGCCTCAATCCAGAGGACCCCCCCCCCCTACCGCGACCAGAGCGGGTAAGAAAATCCGACGTCCCAAGGCACCCCTGCACCCGATGCCCCACTGCCTTGTGTGCCCAAACCAACGGTGCCCAACCAACCCTCTACATCCCAACTTACCCCTCGAAGTGGTGGTTGCTCCTGGAAGGTCCTCGTCCCCTAGCCTGCAGTGTTTCTTTGTCCCGGAGAATCTCCATTGAAATCAACAGGGCACCCGACCTCAAAACAGCACTCTGCACCCGGCCACCCTAGTGCAGCTGAGGGTTCCCCTTTGGTGCTAACTTGGTCCCCAACGTGCCCTGAGCTTAACCCTAGGAGCTTTGCTCCCACAACCCCGTGGCCTGCTTGCCAGCCGCCACCAACCGGAGTCCCCCTATCCTCCATAGGATAACATTGGGCCTCAACACTCTGCACCCGGCCGCCCTAGTGCCGCTGAGGGTGCAACAACAGTGCATCACTGACCCTGGGAGACCCCGAGTCTAACCCCAGAACCCTAACTCAAAAGACCGATTACTTACCTCAAACCCGATAACTCATTTTTCCTCATAGGATAACATGGACACTTTTCTTCCAAAAAGCTTCTAAGTGTCGACTTTTGAAAACTAAGAATATTCCTTAAAAATCGCACAAATAACCTAACCGAATTTTCTCAACTGTTTGCAGGAAAGGTCCCAGTGCCGAACCTAGGTGTCCAGCACTGAGTAACAAAAGTAATTAAAAAGTAACTTACCTGTGAATTGAATTTCTTTCCATAGGATAACATTGGTGGTTCTTTGTGAAAAAGTTTGTCTCAACTTTTGAAATACAAGAATATTCTTTAAAAATCGTACAAACTACAAAAACGTAATTACTTACCTGTTTTAAGTAAATGTCCCAGTGCTGAATCTAGGAGTCCAGCACTGGATTACAAAAGTAACGTTAAAGTAACTTACCGGCGAATTGAATTTCCTTCCATAGGGTAACATTGACTGGTTTCACTTGGAAATTCTTCTAAGTGTCGAGTTTTGAGACTTTAAAATATTCACCTAAAATCAGCCGAATTACGAAAACGAATTTACTCACCTGCTAGCAGGAGAGATCCCAGTGCTGGATCTTGGTGCCCAGCACTGACCCTAAAAAGTAATCACAACTGTACTTACCGGTAACTTGAATTTCCTTCCATAGGATAACATTGCCTAGTTATTGCTGAAAAAGTTTCTAAGTGTCGATTTTGCAAACTTACAAATATTCGTTAAAAATCGCCTGTATAACAAACACATTCTTTCAACTGTTTACAGGAGATGCACCAGTGCTGGATCCAGGATCCAACACTGAGTAAGAAAAAGTAACGATAACACTACTTACCTGCTAAGTGAATTTCCTACCATAGGATAACATTGGTGATTCTATGTGAAAAAGTTTCTAAGTGCCAACTTTTAAAATACAATAATATTCCTTACAAATCACACCTGTAACCAAAACGTTTTTACTCAACTGTTTACAGGAGACGTCCCAGGACTGAATCTAGGATCCAGTCCTGTGGTTAGAAAAGTAATCCAAAAAGTAATCTATTGTATTTAACTAGAAATTCCCATTGAGCTCAATGTATAATTGTGTTTAAAATTGTGTTGCCTATTGCAACAACTGTAACGATTGCATTCAAAAGTCTATTGCCTATTGAAAGTATTTACCTAAAGCATCTCATTCTGAGAAAGTATATTTTGATACCTGTTGGTTATAAAATAAAACGAGCATATATTTTTATATACAAACCATTGGCCTAGAGTTCAGTTCTTGAGTGTGTGGCTTCATTTGCTGACTGAGTGTGTACAACAAATGCTTTACACTGTCCTCTGATACTGACTTACTGCTCGACCAAGCTACCACTTTAGAGAGTAAGGTTATATCTAACTTTAGCCTCTGCCAAACCTCTGGGGACTGTGGACCCTGTGCACACTGAACCTTACTTTGGGTCAGTATATACAGAGCCACTTTCTTACATTGGTGGATCAGCGGTGGGATACAAACTTGCAGTTGTTGGACTACTTGGTTACCATCTGATCACACGACAGAACTCTTAAATTGCCTTTAGAATTCTGAATTTTTCAAATTGGCATTTTTTACCAAATTACTAAAAGTCTTGTTAGGGCCTTGCTCAAGTCCCTTTAGAATTTTAGAAAATAAAAAGTCACTATAGTCGAGGGTAGAGGGGTTAGAACTTTTTGTTAGAATGTCTCAAGAAAACAACCCAGCTATTAGTGAAAATAATAATGACATACAGGACCTGGTTGAGGAGCTCTACCTCACCCCTTATCTTCATTTGTCTTTCAAAGAGATAAGGTCCTTATGTAAACTTAAAAATATACCAATGGGCCAGCATCCAACCAAACAAGGGCTCCAGGAGCTCCTGGCTGTGTATGCTAAGGCCCACCCCTCTGAGCATGGTGATGACCAAGCAGAGGAGGAAAGGAGGGAGGAGGATGGGGATGGTAACCCACCTCCACCACTTCCTTATTTCCAAGAGTAAACCTCTGGGGACCTAGGAGCCACCTAGGTGGTTCAGGTCCCAGAGAGGACACTGAGGATAGCCTCAGTGAGGAGGACAACCTTTTAGCAAGGTTGGCCAAAAGACTGGACCTAGAGACCAGGCTCCTGGCTCTAGAGAAGGAAAGCCAGGAGATGGGTTTAGCACCCATCAATGGTGGCAGCAATACTAAAACTAAGGATAGGGAGGAAACTTCTGATCCTAAAATCCCCAAAGGAATTGTCCCTAAATTTGAGGAAGGTGATGACATCACCAAATGGTTCACAGCCTTTGAGAGGGTGTTGGAAATGGCCCTTTTTGCAGGGTCACCCCTAAACTTTTTGCCTGCCTCCTGTATTTTTGCTGACCTGTTTCTGTTGGTTTTATGACTCTGGGCACTTTACCACTGCTGTTCAGTGCTAAAGTGCATATGCTCTCCCTTTGTAAATATGACTATGTGAATTGGTATATCCCTGATTGGCTTATTTGGTTTACCTGTTAGTCCCTAGTAGTGTGGCCTGTGTGTGCCCAGGGCTGGTAAACCAAATACTGCTGGTGGGCCTGCAGCACTGATGTGTGCCACCCACAGAAGCAGCTTGTAAAGCGTGTCTCAGGCCTGCCACTGCAGTGTCTGTGTGCAGTCCAGAACTGCCATCTTGGCTGTGAAGTGCACCCACTTCCCAGCCCCTGAACCTTCCCTTGGCATCATGTAAGTCACCCCTATGGTAGGGTGCATTGTATGTGTAAGGTAGGACATGCCTTGGTGTGTGTAGCATGTCCTGGTAGTGAATTACACCCAATTTCGTTTTTCACTACTGTAAGGCTACCTGTTCCTCATAGGCTAGAATGGGCAGTTTGACTATTACATTCTATAGTCCTAACTGACCCCAGGAACATGGTAGAAAAACGAATTTAGTATGCCTGAGCTCAGAATATTAAAATACACCTTTTAGTGAAGTTTATTTTTATACTCTGTGTTTGAAAATACCACGTTTAGAAAGTAGGTATTTTCTTGCCTAAGCCTTCCAGTGTGCTCTGCTGTTATGTGTATTGGCTGTCTGGTTTTGGAGGGGCAGGGCAGGCTGAGTCAGACCTGGGTTGAATAGAGAGATCTGCATTTAGAGTGTGGGGAGGGGTGGCTCCTTGACCTGAATAGGGCTGTGCCTGGCAAAGTGAATGCTGGCTCCACCTCCTACTGTGTGTCTGCTAGCAGACCCCCTCTTTCTGAAAGGAAGGATGCAGCCTGGTAAACAAAGTGCTCCAGGCCTGAGCAGAACTGGTTCTGGCTAGGTTCAGTGACTTGTAGCTTCTGAGAACAAAGACTTTTGGGGTATAAATATCTGTGCTCAAACCCCTACATTTTGTATTGCTTTTGGATCTGGAGAGGAAACTCTGTCCGTGCCACTGGAGGAATCTGCAGGAAGTGACTGTCCCTGTGCTTGTGTGTTGTTTCTTGCACTGGCCTGCAGCAGTGACCACTGGACCTTGAAGAAGAGGAAAAGGAACTTTTGAGAGAACTTTTATTTTTGTTACAGCAATTACCCAAGGGCTAGGAAAAGAGCTAGCCTCCTGCTGGAGTCTCAGGCACATCAGACTCCACCACCAACCTCCTGCTTCCTCCCTGCGAGGATTGCTATCTGCTGATGAGGCTCCTGTGAGTTCCAGGGCCTCTAGTTTTGCTTCAGAGAAAAGAGTGCTGGAAATCGACGCTAACGACCCTTTGCGAGCCGCTGCAGCCGAGAGCGCTGGAAAAATCATCGCGCTGCTGCCGCTGAGTGCTCGCAACACGAAACCATCGCTAACGCCTCTTTGCGAGCCGCTGCAGCTGAGACGCGCTGGAAAAGTCATCGCGCTGCTGTCGCCGAGCGCTCGCAACCCCTAAAGAAATCATCGCTTCAAGACATCGCATTGCGGACGCCAAGCGTCCGCATTTTCATCGCATCGCACCGGATTTCGTCGCTCCCTCGCGGAGCGCCATTTCTTCGCATCGCAACACCATCGCACAACGCAACAGGCTCGTCGCATCGACTTCTCCCTCGCGGCAAGAAAGTCATCGCATCGGCGGCCTAGCGTGCAGAAGTTGGTCGCATCGTCTCCGCACGCATCAGCAGATCGGCGCATCATCCTCCCTTGCGGCAAGGATTTAACGCATCGCCGGCCTCGCGTGAGGAAAATCATCGCTACCACTTCTTTGCGACATTTTGTTGGTTTTGCTACTGAATTCAGGTACTTTGTGAGAGAAAGGGTCGCAGAGACCACTGCTTTGAATTTGAACCTTATTGTTGCAACCTCTGAATGAGAAAGGGTCGCAGAGACCCCTGCTTTGAATTTGAACCTTATTCTTGCAACCTTTGAACTATTTGTAACAACCCTTCAACAACAATCCTATTTTTGACAGTATTGTGGCTTTTACAGTTATTGGTCTTGTGATAAATCTACCAATATATAAAGATACTTATTTTTTTATAACTACTTGTGTGGTGTCCCTTTGTAGTGTTCCTCACTGTGTTACTGTGTATGGTCATAAATGCTTCACACCCTGCCTCTGAGATAAGCCTACCTGCTCGTGCTACGTTACCACAGGGTTGAGCAGGGGTATTAAAGAGGGTAGCCCTCTCACTTAGGAAGAAGGGTCCCTACTTGGACAGTGGCCAGCCATTGCCAACTAGAGACCCCCATTTCTAACAGAGGGCTTGTGAAATAAGAAAAGTAAAGAAACCTCTCTGGGGGGCACTCCTGTGGGAACTGTTCTCTGGTAACTGCAGAGACAGGCTTCTGACCCTCTCTGGGCCAGATGCAGGGTCCTATGACCTCATGAAGAATACTCTGAGGGATTTGGGCTCACTACTGAGGAGTATAGAATTAGATTCAGGGGGGCTCACAAAACCCAGACCCAGTCCTGGATTGACTTCGTAGACTACTCAGTAAAGACACTTGATGGTTGGTTAGCTGGACATAATGTGCATGATTTTTCTTGACTTTACCATTTTTTTATGAAGGAACACATACTGAGTAATTGCACAGATGAAAAGTTGCATCAGCATTTGGTAGACCTAGGTCTAATTTCTCCCCAAGAATTGGGAAAGAAGGCAGACCACTGGGTCAGAACAAGGGTAACTAGGACATCCACTGGGGGTGACCAAAAGAAAGGGGTCACAAAGCCTCCCCAGAAGAAAGATAGTGAACCCCTTAAGGATAAAAGTAAGGAGTCCCAGGCAGCCCCCCAGAAACCTGTCCAGGAGGGTGGGCCCAAAGACACCTCACAAACTAAACCAGGGTACCAAGGTAGGAATTGGGATCCCAACAGAATATGGTGTCACAACTGTCAGAAGTCAGGACACCACACCAAGGACCCTAGCTGTCCTAAAAACAAGATCCCTAGTCCAGCCCCAGGGGTGACTAGTGTAGCCCCAGGAGTTGCCAGTGTAGCTCTGGAGGAAGGGTCCTCAGATGAGGAAGTCCTCCTAGCTTTCAACTGGAAAATGGGCCCAAGAGGTAAGCTGGAGATCCCAGAGGGGAGTAGACACTTCCACCGCCTACTGGTGAATGGAATCCCAGCCACTGCCCTAAGAGATACCTGTGCCAGTCACACTGTGGTGCATGACAGGTTGGTACTCCCACACCAGTATGTCCCAGGGGAAACAAGGAGAGTAAGGGCTGTCCCAGGGGGAGTTTTGCAGCGTGAATCTTTCTGGATTCACTATGCTGTGCATTATTCCGCCATCTCGTGGTTGGGTCCGGATTCGTAGTCTTTTCTTTTTTTTTTTTTTTTTTTTTTTGTTGGCCCAGGTGGGCGGCGACGCCCCCACCATTTGGTGTTTTCGGTGACGTCGTCGCGCTTCCTGCGGAAGCTCCCACCTTTGGTCGCCATCTTCAGATTCTTTTTTCCGCCGTGGGGTCTGGATCGTCGACGAGAAGTTCCAGAAAGTTGGACGAAGAATCTCGAAAATTTCAATAATCACCACAAAGGATCGTTTCCTGAGACACCGGACGAGGAGACGAGTACAGGAGGCGACGAGAAGGACGACTAGGTAGAAGGTCCACGACCAAAATCTCGACGCCTACAGAGAATGCGCTCACAGGGGGCCCCCTGAGCGCGGGTATGGACAAGACACCGTTTAAGTTTTGCCAAAACTGTCACCACAAGTACGCCCAGAAGGACCAGCACCCAGTCTGCAACCTCTGCTTGCCGCTCGACCACATCAGCGAAAACTGCAACGCGTGTACGGCCTTCACCCCGAAAACCCTCCGGGTGAGAGAGGCAAAGAAGGGCTAACTACAACATGCAGGGCCAGGGACCAGCTCCATCGCTCCGAGACCTGGGCCTCTCGAGTGGAGAGGAAGACAACATCGCAGAGGGACCGGAGGACTGCTCAGTCGTCTAGGTCCACAAGAAAACGTCGAAGGAGGTAAGGGAGACGTCGACCCCGAAGCACCCAAGCGACGCTCGAAAGAGTGAAGCTAAGGCCCCGAGCGACACTCTCAGAAGTGAAGCCAAGTCCTCGAAGGGAGCGTTGCCGCCGAAACACTTGACGAAAGCAACAGCAACCAAGGACAAACAGCCGAGCGGATCCTTCGGGAAGGACTCCCAATCGGCGAAAGCCTCCGAAAAACCAAGGGCGTCGAAGGTAACCTCCGAAAAGGAAGCCTCGACGCCCAGAAAAGAAGGCCCGGCGTCATCCTCGACGTCCGAGACCGCGAAGAGGAGCGCTTCAGCCATCGACGCCGAAAAGGTCCACGAGATGGAGAAGAAAAAGAGAAGGCTCGAAGCAGAGATGGCGAGCATCCTGCAACGGAAAAAAGACTTTGACGAAAAAATGAAGCTATACGCCATTCCGTCGAAGCCATCACGCGAAGCACTCGGGGAGGGCGACACCGAAGACATCGAACCCCCGAAAACCCCCGAACTGCTCGACGAACAGGGCGAAGAGGACTACTACTTCGAAGCCGAAGGCGAAGAAGAGTTCCAGTCTTACCGGGACTCAGCGCCCTCGGAAGCACAAGACTTAGACTGTCAAGACCTCGACGCAGATTCACCAGAAGAAGGGGTAGACTCTTATCCCTCGAGGCCTTCGCCGCCAGACGACATTGGAGTCTACAATGTGGTCGTCCAAAAGGCTGCAGCAACGTATGGCGTCGAAATGCAAGAGGAGAAGGCGAAGGCATGTTTCCTTTTGGAAACCCTACTTCCTCCATAAACCAGGTCCCAGTTCCTACCCATGCTTCCTAGCGTCCTGGACCAGAGAAGGGAGGCCTTCAAAGAACCGGCAGTCTGCAAGGCTGTTACACCAAGGAGCGAAAAAAAGTACAAACACTCCTCAAAAGACCCTGCGTACATCCAGGGGTCAGTGCCAGCAGACTCCATTATCACGTCAACGCTGAGGAAAAGGGCCAATGTACCCACTAACACAGGTCCACCTCCAGACAAGGAGAGCAAACGAATAGACCTCGCAGGACGAAAGGTGGAGAGGAACGTAGCCATACACTGGCGCATCGCCAACTCCAACGCCCTCATCAGCAGGCATGCATACCAGCATTGGGATGAAATGAGCCAGCTCGTAACACACCTGCCACATTAACACCAACAAAGGGCTAATCCCCTAGTGGAAGAGGGCAAGGCTATCGCAAACACTTGCCTAAAATCAGCCTTGGACGCAGCAGAAAACTCCAGCAGGCAGATGATGATAGGGGTGACTGAAAGGAGACACGCATGGCTCAGGATCTCGGGTTTCAAACCTGAGGTACAAAGCAATATCCTGAACACGCCATTCGACGGCCAGAAACTGTTTGGAGCCCCAGTCGACAAAGTTGACGCAGCTTAAAAAAGACAACGAAACTGCGAGGTCCATGGGAGCACTGCAGTTCAGGGGGATGAGAAGAGGAACCCCCTCAAGGCGGCGCAATGGTAGAGGGGGCAATGCGCCCGCCACTTCCCACCAATCTCCCCAACAAGGATACCAGGGGAACAACCAGGGCCAAAGCCAACAGGGACAACAACAGCAAAATTGGCAGTATCAACCCAGAAGACGGTCCTTTCGAGGACGCGGGTACGGACGGGGACAGTCCCGAAGAGGGGGTCAGCAGCCCACCTCAAAGTGACTCCGCAAAGAAACCAAACCCTCCCCTATCAACACCAAGGGAGAGGAGAAGTCAACAGAAGGAAAAAATAAGAAACACACACAGCAAACAAATAACCACCGAGCATACAACCCCGGTGGGGGGCCGAATAGGAAACTTCCTCACACAATGGAGAGAGATTACCACAGACAAGTGGATACTGAACATCATACAGCACGGATACTGCATAGAACTCCAAAAACACCCCCGGGCAGAAAACCAAGACACCGGCCACTGCCCGCAAGGGAGCTCGCACTCCTACGTCTAGAAGCAGAGGAGCTGCTAAAAAAGAGCAATAGAACCAGTTCCAATCAACGAAAGGAACAGGGGAGTCTACTCAACGTACTTCCTAGTGCCAAAGGTAGACGAAACACTAAGGCCAATACTGGACCTCAGATTCCTGAACAAGTTCGTAAGAACTCAAAAATTCAAAATGACGTCACTTCAGGAAGTAATACCCCAAATCCAACAAGGGGACTACATGGCGACCATAGACATGAAAGACTCATATCTGCACATACCCGTCAACCACAAACACAAACGTCTACTAAGATTCGTGATAGGCCAGAATCACTACCAGTTCACAGTGCTAGCCTTCGGGCTCAAGTCCGCACCAAGGGTGTTCACAAAATGCCTAGCAGCAGTGGCAGCGCACCTACGGAGAAAGGGCATACATGTATACCCCTACCTCGACGACTGGCTTGTGAAAGCAGGATCATACAGGCACTGCAAAGATCACATCAAACCAGTCATACAAACACTGTCCAGACTAGGTTTCTCAATACATTGGGAGAAATCGTCAACAGAACCGCAGCAGATCAAATATTCTTAGGGGCACAAATCGACAGCACACAGTCCAAAGTGTTCCCCAGCGACAAGAGAACTATAGCGCTCCTGAGGGAAACGCGTCATTACCGCAAGGGGTAAGTTCTGACAGCGAGGACGGTGAGCAGACTAATGGGGATGATGGCATCATGCATCCACCTAGTCCCAAATATCAAGCTGCACATGAGACCGTTCCAGGAATGGATACAGCAACAGTGGTCACAAGCAACAGGGAGTTGGGAAGATCTAGTGGTTGTCACACACGCAGTGCAGCGAGAAATAGCGTGGTGGAAGGAAGACAACATATTACAGGGGAAGCCATTCACACAGCCAACTCCAACAGTGACCATCACAACAGACTCCTCACAGCAGGGCTGGGGCGCGCACATGGACAGACTCCGCGTCAGGGGGCTGTGGTCACAACAAGATGCAGTGAGACACATCAACTACCTAGAACTAAAAACTGTGTTCCTAGCCTTAAGAGCCTTTCAGAAGCAGCTTTACGGCCACAGAGTGCTGATACAGACAACACAACCACCATGTTCTACATCAACAAACAAGGTGGAACACAGTCAGCACCGCTATCAAGCCTGGCACGAGATTTGGAGATGGGCCATCCCTCTAAGGATAGACCTACTGGCGATACACCTTCCAGGAATAGACAATGTAGAAGCAGACCGACTCAGCAGGCAGACGTCGGCATCCCACGAATGGGAGCTCAACCAACAGGAAGTGCAGCGGCTGTTGCAAACAGGTCTATCCATGGTGTACCCCATTTTTGGAACACCCCAGAATGCAAAATGCCAACATTACGCATCCAGACAACCGGACCAAAGGTCCCTAGGGAATGCGCTATGGATAAGTTGGTCGAACGAATTTGCATACGCTTTCCCCCCCCCCCCCGATACCACTGTTACACAAGGTACTCAGCAAATGCAGGAGCAGCAGCATGACACTCATACTGGTGGCACCTCAGTGGGCCAGACAGTCATGGTTCTCACAAATAATGGAAATGGCGCAGGAACCAGCGCACAGGTTCAGCAGAAGGAAAGACCTCCTGACAATGCAAGACGTAAAAGTGCTCCACCCAGAACCAGAGAGCCTCAGCCTAGCAGCATGGCTCCTGAGGACCTAGAATTCGCACACCTCAAGCTACCACCAAGCACTATGGCAGTACTCAGAGAAGCAAGGAGACCCACTACAAGGAAGTGCTACATTGCAAAGTGGAAAAGGTTCTCGCAATGGTGCCTTAAAGAGGGACTGCAACGAAAGGTCGCAAAAGAATCAACGGTACTACAATACTTAACGCACCTACTACACAGCGGGCTGAGCTACTCGTCACTAAGGGTTCACTTAGCAGCCATAGTGGCCTACACCAGGGGAGAAGCGGGGAAAAGTTTCTTCACCTCCCAGGTGGTCAAAAGATTCCTGGAGGGGGCTAAAAGAATAGCCCCCCAAAAGGATGCCAGCCCCAAGCTGGAACCTCAACACTGTGCTAACACAGTTGATAATCACCATTTGAGCCCATACACAAGACCACACTGCACATGCTCACACTAAAGACGGCATTCTTGGTGGCTATCACGTCACTGCGAAGGGTCAGTGAACTGCAGGCTCTTACACTACAAGAGCCCTACTTGCAAATACACAAGGACAGAATTGTCATGAGGACGGACCCACACTTCCTGCCAAAGGTGGTGTCGCGGTTCCATATTAACCAGACAATACAGATACCAAGTTTCTTCCAGAAACCATCAACGCCCACAGAAAAGGCGCTACACACGCTGGACGCCAGAAGGGCAGTGATGCACTACATAGAAAGGACAAAGGAATGCAGGAAAACAAAACAACTCTTCGTTTCCTTCGCAAGCAGTTTCTTGGGACGACCAGTAACAAAAAATAACATAGCACGATGGATTGCACAGGCAATACAACTCTGCCACAAGCAGGCAGGACAAGAATTGGAGGGAGCCGCCCAGGCTCACTCAACAAGGAAGAAAGGAGCAACGGTTGCGTTCCTAGCGAACACACCTATCCAAGACATTTGCCAAGCGGCAACATGGTCTTCCGTGCACACGTTCACCAAACACTACTGTGTGGATATCCAGATGAACAAAGAGGCACAAGTAGGACAGAAGGTCTTGCAGCACATTTTCAGCAACCAATGCTCATCTTCCACCCAACCACCGCAATAACAAAACCGCTACAAAGTCTATGCACAGCATAGTGAATCCAGAAAGATTCACGCTGCAAAACGAATAGTTTCTTACCTGTCGGTGTAGTTTTGCAGCTTGAAGACTTTCTGGATTCACTAGCGATCCCACCCGCCTCCGCCAGGAAGATAACATAGGAGGTTAAGGGTAAAACTAGACTACATAAAAGGTTTAGAGGGATTAAAAGGAAAAGACATAGACTACAGACCAAAAAAAAAGAATCCGAAGATGGCGACCAAAGGTGGGAGCTTCCGCAGGAAGCGCGACGACGTCACCAAGGACACCAAATGGTGGGGGCGTCGCCGCCCACCTGGGCCAAGAACAAAAAAAAAAAAAAAAAAAGACTACGAATCCGGACCCAACCACGAGATGGCGGAATAATGCACAGCATAGTGAATCCAGAAAGTCTTCAAGCTGCAAAACTACACCGACAGGTAAACTATTAGTTACTGTTAGGCCTGTGGCTGTAGTGCCCCTAGTCATAGCTGGGTCCCTTAGATGGAGAAAGGTGGTAGTCAGTAAAGAACTCCCCCTTGATTGTCTCCTGGGGAATGACCACTTAGAGGTGGATCTGAGCCAAAGAGAGGCACTGGCCCAATGCCAGGCCTCACCCAAGAAACCTGGGGGGGCTCAACCTGCAGTCAGTGCAGCTGAGCCCCAAAAGAGTAAAAAGGAACCGGGTAGGAAAGGTGAGCAACTGTTGGCCACAGTCCCAGAGGGCCAGGGAGATTCTATCCCAGTGAGGGAAAACTCCAGAAGTGGCCCTGGTAAAGCCCCCCCTAGCCAACAAGAAGACCTGACTAGTCAGGCAACTGTCCAGCCTGAGTTGGTGGCTCCTCAGCTGACAGAACAAAGGGTGGAGGAAGGGTGTTCACTACAAAGTGTAGTGACCCCCCACCCTAAAGCAACAGGCAGACAGCCAGGACCCAAAGAGACCTGCAAGATAGCCCCTTCACTTGCCAGTCAGGAGTTAAAGGTGTGGTTCTGGGCACTGACAGCTGTCAACAGTCTCTGCTGGGTGTTAGCCTTCATGGCAGCCCTAACCTGGCATGGTGGCCTAACCCCCTACCAAATAACAAGCTAGGCCCCCTGACCCTATTGGTCATGGTGGGGTTGCTCAAACTGTGGGTGACCTCTGTGGGTAAGCTGGGCTTTGCCCTGGCTAAGTTAGACTTTGCAGAGGTGGGCACCTCTGAACCCAAACTTAAAAGATGGGATGAAGACACTAAAGAGCAAGGAGGAGAGCTTTGGGAATTAGGTCCTGAAACTGATAAGGTAGGCCAGCTCCCCAAAGGGACTGACCTGGATAGAAAGATATAAGGCAGAGTAGGCCCTGCAACTTTCAAACCACTTCCCCAACTCTTCCTCGCCTGAAAGACTAGACAGACTCTCCCAGCGTTGGCTGAGTCTCCTGGCCTTTGGGCTGGGGGGGGCTTGTGTAGGAAAGTGGGTTTCTGTTGCAGTAACCCCCCCACTTTTTGCCTGATAACTGATGCACTTTTCCTTGGTGTGCCCTGGGTCCCTGCCAATCGGGTACCCAGGGCCTGTGTTCCTTCCCTAAAACTGCATTACAGCCTAAACCCAATTGGCCTCTCTGGCCACAGGTAAGCCCCTGGTAAATGGTACCCTAGGTACCCAGGGCACTGTGACCAGAGAAGGCCTTTAAGGGTTGCAGCACTTATTGTGCCACCCTTGGAGGCCCTGTACCCTGACACCCACACACTGCCCTTGCAGGCTGAGTGTCTTGGTGCAGAACAAAACAGTCGACATGCCATGCCCACAAACACACTGCCCTGGCATACCTCAGTCACCCCTCTAGCTGGGTGCCCTATGCCAGTGGTGAGGGTACAGGTGCATGAGCCCTGTGCCCCTACAGTACCCAGGTCCATTCCTGGGCACTGTGTGCAGTGCTGCCATTTCAAGTATATGGGGCTGGGAGGTCGTCAGCACGAACTCCACAGCACCATGATGGCTGCACTGAAGACTGAGAAGTTTGGTATCAAACTTCTCAGCACAGTAAACCCACACTGATGCCAGTGTGGGATTTACTGTAAAATGCACAACAGGGGCAACTTAGAGTTGCCCCCTGAACCTAACCTACAATCCACGTCTTGTCTGAGGGGCTGCCTAGGCTGCCACACAGCAGACATGTTGCTGGACCCCTGGGTAGAGCCATCCGCTCTCCCGGGCCTGCAACAATGCACGTCCTGGGCGAGGTGCTAGGCCTCCTCCCCCAGGATGGGCAGGGGGAAGCTTCAAAGGCATTCCGCCTTTGTGAGCTTCCCCAGACCACTTGCTGTACTCAGCAACTGGTCCCCACCGGTTCTTCCCCCCCCCCCATCCTGGCGGGAAGACTGGCGGGAAACACCAAGGGAGGAAAGGGGGTGTGCCACCCTCTGCCAACCCCACCCCTCAGGTGGGGGAGGCGAGGTGAAGCACATCTCCGGGCTCTCGCCATCTTGAAGATGGGGAGCCCTGCCCAATCAGGACTAGGCTCCTGCCCCCCCTCCCACAGGAGAGTGGCAGGATAGGGGGTGTACCCACCCCAGGGCAGGGACCCATTGGTCCCTGCCCTTTACCTACCTGTAACGCCCCTAAATCTAGTATTTAGGGGCACCCTGAACCTTCCTTGTTTAGATTCAGCAACAACAAGAAAAGGAAGGACGAGAAGCCGTGCAGAGCTAACAAGAGGACGACGCCCACTGACTTGGCCCCAGCCCTACAGGCCTGTCTCCCCTCGAACCTGCTCCTGCAAAACCCCGGCGTGTCCAGCGGCCAGCAACCTCAAAAACCCCGGAGGACCTGCCTGCCTTCACTTTCCAAGCTGTTTCTCCCATGAACACCGGACGTGTTTGAACTGCAGCTTCTGGTGCCAGCCAGGAACCGCGAATCCCGCACACTCTGCACCCGCCGAATCCGGCCTGAGCTCGAGTGGACAAATACCCAGAGGAGGTCCCCCCGGCGATCCTGACCCGAGATCCGGCGACCCCTGACCTGCCTCAAGCCTCCTGACGACGCCTGCAGCCTCAATCCAGAGGACCCCCCCCTACCGCAACCAGAGCGGGTAAGAAAATCCGACGTCCCAAGGCACCCCTGCACCCGACGCCCCACGGCCTTGTGTGCCCAAACCAACGGTGCCCAACCAACCCTCTACATCCCAACTTACCCCTCGAAGTGGTGGTTGCTCCTGGAAGGTCCTCGTCCCCTAGCCTGCAGTGTTTCTTTGTCCCGGAGAATCTCCATTGAAATCAACAGGGCACCCGACCACAAAACAGCACTCTGCACCCGGCCGCCCTAGTGCCGCTGAGGGTGCCCCTTTGGTGCTAACTTGGTCCCCAACGTGCCCTGAGCTTAACCCTAGGAGCTTTGCTCCCACAACCCTGTGGCCTGCTTGCCAGCCGCCACCAACCGGAGTCCCCCTATCCTCCATAGGATAACATTGGGCCTCAACACTCTGCACCCGGCCGCCCTAGTGCCGCTGAGGGTGCAACAACAGTGCATCACTGACCCTGGGAGACCCCTGAGTCTAACCCCAGAACCCTAACTCAAAAGACCGATTACTTACCTCAAACCCGATAACTCATTTTTCCTCATAGGATAACATGGACACTTTTTCTTCCAAAAAGCTTCTAAGTGTCGACTTTTGAAAACTAAGAATATTCCTTAAAAATCGCACAAATAACCTAACCGAATTTTCTCAACTGTTTGCAGGAAAGGTCCCAGTGCCGAACCTAGGTGTCCAGCACTGAGTAACAAAAGTAATTAAAAAGTAACTTACCTGTGAATTGAATTTCCTTCCATAGGATAACATTGGTGGTTCTTTGTGAAAAAGTTTCAAAGTGTCAACTTTTGAAATACAAGAATGTTCTTTAAAAATCGTACAAACTACAAAAACGTAATTACTTACCTGTTTTAAGTAAATGTCCCAGTGCTGAAGCTAGGAGTCCAGCACTGGATTACAAAAAGTAACGTTAAAGTAACTTACCGGCGAATTGAATTTCCTTCCCTATGGTAACATTGACTGGTGTCACTTGGAAATTCTTCCAAGTGTCGAGTTTTGAGACTTTAAAATATTCACCTAAAATCAGCCGAATTACGAAAACGAATTTACTCACCTGCTAGCAGGAGAGATCCCAGTGCTGGATCTTGGTGCCCAGCACTGATCCTAAAAAGTAATCACAACTGTACTTACCGGTAACTTGAATTTCCTTCCATAGGATAACATTGCCTGGTTTTTGCTGAAAAAGTTTCTAAGTGTCGATTTTGCAAACTTACAAATATTCGTTAAAAATCGCCTGTATAACAAAAACACATTCTTTCAACTGTTTACAGGAGATGCACCAGTGCTGGATCCAGGATCCAACACGGAGTAAGAAAAAGTAACGATAACACTACTTACCTGCTTAGTGAATTTCCTACCATAGGATAACATTGGTGATTCTATGTGAAAAAGTTTCTAAGTGCAAACTTTTAAAATACAATAATATTCCTTAAAAATCACACCTGTAACCAAAACGTTTTTACTCAACTGTTTACAGGAGACGTCCCAGGACTGAATCTAGGATCCAGTCCTGTGGTTAGAAAAGTAATCCAAAAAGTAATCTATTGTATTTAACTAGAAATTCCCATTGAGCTCAATGTATAATTGTGTTTAAAATTGTGTTGCCTATTGCAACAACTGTAACGATTGCATTCAAAAGTCTATTGCCTATTGAAAGTATTTACCTAAAGCATCACATTCTGAGAAAGTATATTTTGATACCTGTTGTTGGTTCTAAAATAAAACAAGCATATATTTTTATATACAAACCATTGGCCTAGAGTTCAGTTCTTGAGTGTGTGGCTTCATTTGCTGACTGAGTGTGTACAACAAATGCTTTACACTGTCCTCTGATACTGCCTTACTGCTCGACCAAGCTACCACTTTAGAGAGTAAGGTTATATCTAACTTTAGCCTCTGCCAAACCTCTGGGGACTGTGGACCCTGTGCACACTGAACCTTACTTTGGTTCAGTATATACAGAGCCACTTTCTTACACCCTTGGCCCTGACCCCTATGACACAAAGGTTCGTTTTAAAGACTGCATGACCTATATTGATCATTGGATGTGTACTAATCACTTACAGCTAAACGGGAGTAAGACGGAGGTCATCCTCTTTGGTAAGGCAGATGAACACTGGTCCAGTGATTGGTGGCCACAGAAATTGGGCCTGTGTCCATCGCCCAAATCTGTGGTACGAAATCTCAGTGATCATTGACAATCAGCTGTCTATGAAAAGCCATATTAGTCACATAATCGGCATTTGTTATGGCATTTTGCGTAAATTACGCAAAATTTTTTCAATGGATTCCTATTGAATCCAGGAAACCGCTGGTCCAGGGACTTATGAGCCGTATTGACTATGGTAATGCCCTGTTAGCCTCCATAAATGAGGAGCACTACTCCAGACTTCAAGTCTTGCAGACAACAGCGGCTAGACTAGTGTTAAACCTTCCTGCAAGAGCACCATCAGTGCCTAGTTTGAAGATCCTCCATTGGCTCCCGATAAAAAAAGCGTTGTCGCTTTAAAATCCTTTGTCTTGTTCATAGGAGTATGTATGGAATCAGGCCAAGTTACTTGGCTAAGAAACTTGGTTGGTATCAACCAAGTAGGACGCTTAGGTCCAGTTCTAAATGTCTTCTTGCCCCTCGTAGAATCCGCACTGCTAAAAGCGGCGGTCGATCCTTCTCCTTTCTCGCTCCTGCATTTTGGAACAAACTGCCATCTCACCTCCTTTCCATCACGGACCACAAGCTTTTTGGAAAAAATCTAAAAACCTGGCTATTCGACCAACCATAATTTCTGCTACTCCGACTGTCAGTCTCCACGGAGTTTCCGCTAGCGACATGAGACCCTATGGTGATATGTGCGCTTAATAAGTTCCTCTGACTTGACTTGACTGAGCAAGGAGTAAAACCTTTCTGGCTGTATTCAGTGACCCAGAATAAGAGAGGGCGAAAAATCAGTATATCGCCCTCAAAAGCATATTAAAGACAAGGTTTCCTAAATTTAAAACTGTTCACCTTCTCAAAACTACATTATCTATAGCACTGCTGCCTAAAATGTCTAAATAATGAGGAATTTGCATGATAGGCTTTAACATACAGTTCAAAATGCACCCAGTTCCTTTGAGTCCAGGTGCTTCCAAATTCCACAATACCTTGTACTAGCAGTTGCCTCAGAATGAATTCTGTTTTTCCACTGAAATAAAAAATGTCCTGGAAAAATCTGGGTGTTTCACAGTCTTTAACAACTTAGAATTCACGTGAGATTTTAGTGGCTGACTTTTTTTCCTGTCATCGTGCATTCAATTTTTGTAAAGTATCTATCCTGTGGGAAGAGAAAAGTTGACTTGGACCCATATCAAATGTGTGTGATTTGTCTCCCATCTTTCACTTTTTGAAGAATTTCAGTTTTGCTATGAATTTTGCTCAAATATGTCAAGGTGGACATTACAACATGGAGAAGAGCAACAAGTGTTCTACTGGACATTCAGTGTCCACTATGCCAGTGCCAGCAACCCTTAGACTCTCATTGAGGGAAATCCAGTGAGAGGAAGCAGAGAAAAGATGAAAAGAGAAAATCTCACGCTATGTAGATCTGTTTTGCTTTAGACTTCGAGATCCCATCACTGACAGCTAACAGGCAAATCATCGTCTTTTAAGCATTCGATCAGTGTCTACTTGGAAGTAGCAAGCCCAACTGCTCACCAAGGTAGCTGCAATAGAAACATTTGAGATTGACTAAATTTTTTCAGAAGATCTTCCTTGAATTCGCAGGCAAGGTTTTGAAGAGATGGTTCTAGGTCTCCTAGTCCTGAATCAGCTCATTAGTACATCTGTTGATTCTGCAGAACTGGCAGCTGCACTTTACTGCTGTAAAATTCTTTTACTGTTCCTCCTGGTTTTGTCTCACTTGTTTCAAGCCAAACGTGCAACTGTAAACACTCAATCTTCTTCTTATTCGGAAAATATTCTGGGGATGAAGAATGAGGCTGAGATCTGTAAAGCGTTTGGAGGAAAAGAAGAAATTCTTCAGATCTATTGAAAAGTAGGGAACTTGTAGGAAGCTGGCTCTGTATATACTATACCAAAATGAGGTATGGTATGCAGAGTCCAAAGGTACCCCAAAGGTAGGCAGAGGTAAAAGTAGATAGTACCTTACTCTCGATTTGTGGTAGTGTGGGCGAGCAGTAAGGCCTTATCAGAGGGTAGTGTTTTTTTTATTTTTTATTTATTTTTATTTTTTTTATTAGCATTTTCATTAAATACAACATAATACAACTACAAAGAACTTGCCAGTTGCAGTATCATTAATCAATAAATATGATATACTCACATGCCATACAATACTATAAGGATACAGATATCAGTCACATTATGTCTGCCAATTAATAATATACCTGTCTTCAATGTCATCATAAGTTCGGGGGAAATCTTGGGATTGCCTGTACATTCTTACACTCACTCAGAGGGTACTGTTAAGCATTTGTTGTACACACTCAATCAGCAAATGTCACACACTCAAAGACTGAACTCAGACCAATTTGCATTGTATAAAAATATTATTTAGTTGTATTTATTTCCTAGAACCAAGCAGACCTGGCACAGGTAAATGTATATGATAATTTTCAAGGCAGGTTGAACAATACAAGCAAGCTGAATGAAAATGACTTTGTTACAGGTTTGTAAATGCTTTCAATACAGTGGAAATTACTGGTAGATTACTTTGAATTACTTTCAGGATTACTTTTTCTACTTCTTGTGATACACCTAGATATTACACTGGGACAGTTGGTATTCTGGGGTTAGAACCAGGGTTCCCCCAGCGTCAAGGATGCACTCTCAAAGCACCCTCGGCGGCACTAAGGCGGCCGGGTGCAGTGTGTTGAGGCCCAATGTTATCCAATGGGGGAATAGTGGGCCTCCGGTTGGTGGCTGCTCACGAGCAGGCCACAAGGTTGTGGGAGCAAAGCTCCTGGGGTTTAGCTCCGGGCAAAGGGGGATCCGTTTTAGCACCCAAAGTACACCCGCAGGGGCAGCTGGGTGCAGGGTGTTGGTTTGGTGTCGGGTTTCCTGTTGATTTCAATGGGGATTCTCCGGTTTCAACAAAGACTGCAGGCTCGGGGACGGAGATCTTCTGGAGGTGACCACCGGTTGGAGAGGTCAGTTGGGATGCTGGGACACCGTCAGTTGGGCCATCCAAGGCCGTGGGACTTCGGGTGCAGGGGTGTCTTTAGGCGTCTGGTTTTCCTTACCATCTCCGGTCGGGGGTTCCTCCAGAAAGAGGCTGAAGGCTTCGCTGGGAGATTCGAGGCAGGTTAGAGATCACCAGATCTCAGGTCAGGATCACCGGGGAGACCTCCTCGTGGTGTTGGGCCACTCTAATTCGGGCCCTGGGCGTCTGGTGCAGAGTGGTGCAGACTGGCAGATTTGGCCAGAGTCTGTGGGTGAGCAAATCCGGTGCTCACGGGAGACCATCTTTTCTGTGGAAGGCAGGTCTTCGGGGTTCTTGTGGTTGCTGGCTGCAGGACACACCAGGATTTTGCTTCTGCAGGTTCGAGGTGGGGACAGGCCGGTAGGGCTGGGGCCAAGTCAGTGGGGGTCCTCCTCTTCTTAGCTTTGGCACAGCTTCTTCAGTCCTTCTTCTTTTCTTCTTATTCGGTTCTTGTCTGAGGAGGCAAGGATCAGGGGTGCCCCAAAATACTAGATTTGGGGGCATTACAGGTAGGTAATGGTTGGGTCAAATGGGTCCCTTCCTTGGTGTGGGTACACCCCCTATTATGCCACCCTCCAGTGGAAGGGGAGCATATGCCTCACTCTGTTGGCTGGGTCCCCCCATCCGCAAGATGGCGGGGACAGAGTTGTGCTTCACCTCCCGACTCAAGGGGGGGGGGGTGTGGGGGGTGGGGTGGCAAAGGTGTGCACACCTCCCTTCCTCACTTGGTTTTCCCGCCGATTCTCCCACCCAAAGTGGGGGTCAAAACCGGTGGGGGCCTGTTGCTGGAAGCAGCAAAAGGCCTGGGGGAAGCTCACAAAGGCGGCAAGCCTTTGAAGCTTACCCTTCGTCGACCCTGCCCATCCTGGGGGAGGAGGGTTGGCACCTCGTCCCAGGATGTGCATTGTTTCAGATCCCCGAGAGCAGTAGGCTCTCGACCCAGGGGTCCAGACACATGTCTGGTGGTGGCAGCTGGCGAGCAGCCACTCAGCCTTGACACTAGTGTTAGGTCGGTTTTTTTAGGGGGCATCTCTAAGATGCCCTCTGTGTGCATTTTTCATTAAATCCCACACTGGCATCAGTGTGGGATTAATGTGCTGAGAAGTCTGATACCAAACTTTCCAGTTTTCAGTTAAGCCATTATGGTGCTGTGGAGTTCGTAATGACAAACTCCCAGTACCTTATACTCTTAATGGCATTACTGCCATCCTAAAATCCCCAAATGGATTGTCCCTAAATATGAAGAGTGATATCACAAAATGGTTCACAGCCTTTGAGAGGGCTTGTGAAATGAGAAAAATGAAGAAGTCACACTGGGGGGCACTCCTTTGGGAACTGTTCTCTGGTAACTGCAGAGACAGACTCCTGACCCTTTCTGGGGCAGATGCTGGGTCCTATGACCTCATGAAGAGAACTCTGATTGAGGGATTTGGACTCACAACTGAGGAATATAGAATTAGATTCAGGGAGGCTCACAAAACCCAAAACCAATCCTGGATTGACTTTGTAGACTACTCAGTTAAAACACTAGATGGTTGGTTAACTGGACACAATGTGCATGATTTGAATGGACTTTACCATCTGTTTATGAAGGAACATATTTTAAGTAATTGCACTAATGAAAAGTTACATCAGCATTTGGTAGACCTAGGTCTAATTTCTCCCCAAGAATTGGGAAAGAAGGCAGACCACTGGGTCAAGACAAGGGTGACAAAAACAACCACTGGTGGTGACTAAAAGAAAGGGGTTACAAAACCTCCCCAGGGGAAAGGTGGTGAGAATCCCCAAGATAAAAAGCCCGAGTCTTCAAAAGGGCCCCAAAAACCTGCACAGGGAGGTGGGTCCCAAAACTCTTCCCAGTCCATTAATAGGTACAGGGGAAAGAACTTTGATCCTTTAAAGGCCTGGTGTAACAACTGTAAGAAGTTGGGACACTTAACTGGAGATGCTGCTTGCCCAACCAAGAAGGCCCCTAGTCCTACTACAGCTACTCCTGGTGTAGCAAGTCTCCAGATGGGATCAACAGTGTGCCAAGAGCAAATCGGGTTGCACATTGAAGCAGTTCTAGTTTCCGAAGGGGAAGTTGAGTTTGCCACTGTAGCTGTGTGACCACCCAACTTTAAAAAATACTTAAAATACCCTTGGATTAATGGAACTAGGATAGAAGCTCTGAGGGATACAGGTGCCAGTGTCACTATGGTGAGAGAGACACTGGTTTCCCCTGAGCAATACCTGATTGGGAGAACTTACTCAGTCACCAATGCTGACAGTGTTACCACTAACCATGCAATGGCTATGGTGACAGACTGGGGGGAGGGGGGGTTACTGGCCTAACACAGGTAGTGGTCTCTCCAAAGCTACCAGCTGCATGTCTGCTTGGCAATGACCTGGAAACCTCAGCATGGGCTGAGGTTGAACTAAAAACCATTGCTGGATATCCCAGAATTGGTGTGTGTAAAAACAAGAGCACAGAGCAAGAGACAGGGTGAAAAAGAAGTGTTGGAGCCTGAATGTATGGCCCAACCTTCCAATAGAAAAGGTAAGAAGACTGGGGAACCAGCTTCTGTACGGCAAAAAAATCCGGACCCCTCTCCTCAGGGAGAGGACTTGGACACCCCAGAGGGAACTGAGCCCATGGAGCTTGACCCTTACCAGGTTGAACTCCTAGGCCCAGGGGGACCCTCTGGGGAAGAGCTGTGCCTTGGACAGCAGGTCTGTCCAACTCTTGAATGCCTGAGGCAGCAAGCTGCTACCCAGGAAAAAGGAGATGTCAGTGGAACCCACAGAGTTTATTGGGAAGAGGGACTACTGTACACTGAGGCCAGAGACCCCAAACCTGGAGCCACTAGGAGAGTGGTAGTGCCTCAGAAGTACAGGCAGTTCCTCCTAACTTTAGGTCATGACATTCCCCTAGCTGGACATCTGGGCCAAACCAAGACTTGGGAAAGGCTAGTTACTCCAGTATTGGAACTTTCATAGATTCCCATGCTTGAATCATTCCCTGTCGTCGAGATAGGAGTCCCCGGTATATATAAAATAGCAATAGAAACCATTACAAAAGAAGAAACTAGGCCTAGGCCCATTCTAGTTTTGTAACATATCCACCTCTTTTTGTAAAAGAGACCAAATAAAATGAACAACCAATCAGATTAGCCTCACCCTGTAGAACCCTCCTGAGAGAACCTCAGAGCCTCAAATTTTCTACCGCACGTTGTGCAAGGGAGACTCCACTGAGCTCTGCTCAGTTTTTCCCTGATTAACCTTACTTCTACAGTTTTTTTCACCAGTTTTTCTTCAAGACCTGCTTGGACTTCGTGTCAAAATGTCGGATAAGGAGAAAAAAGCCCTCTTTAAAGCTTGTGCCACTTGTGCTAAGAGGTTATATGTGGAGGACAGGCACAAGGACTGTATTTACTGTCTGTACCCAGACCATAAGGCAGCAGACTGTAAAATATGCCGCACTTTTTCTACTAAGACTCTGCGAGACCGTGAGGGGCGTCTCTTGACCTGGCTACAGAAGCTCAAGAAGTCAAGGAAGGAAGCAGTCTCCAGTGACAGTGAGGACACATTCTCTGCTACATCTTCCAGAAGGTCTGTAAAAAGGGGTAGAGCTTCTCCTTCGCCTTCTGAACGTCCTCAAAAAAGACCTCTCATGGGTCTGAAGGGCTTAGTCCTGGCGAATCTCCTCACCGAGGTGTAAAGGAGAGGGAAGGACTGTCAGCCGGAGTAATATCTGGAAGGAAATCCAGCTCGGTTCCTCCATCTTCCCCTCCAGCGGCTCGAACTTTTAAAAAGCCCTCCTCTCTCTCTTCGGAGGTGAACTCTGTGAGGAAAGTTCACTCGACGACGTTGTCAACGACTCCGTCGACGAAATCAGCAAAGGTACAGTAAGTCTTCTCCTTCAACTTTGGCTCCGTCGACGGTGGTTTCCTCGTCTCAGGCGCTGACGCTTCAGGGTTCCGCGTCGACGACTTCGACGCCGGTGGTGGCAGTCTCCTCGTCGATGGTGTCGACGAGGATGTCGATGACGATGGTGACGACGGCTACCACGTCTACAACAACTGTCTTGACGACGGCTGCTTCGATGAGGTCCATTTCTTCGTCGGCGATTCTCACTTAGTCGTCGACGGTCCCATCGACCTCATCGACGAAGGAAAAAATCACCATTTCTGTCAAAGCGCCAAATTACACCTGAGATGACTTCCCCCCAGGAGGGTGACTCCTCTACCTCCTGCACTCCTCCTCGAAGAGGGATCTGACGAGGATGAGGGACCGTTTGGCTATGCGGATAGCCCTTCTCAATTGCATGTCAAATGTCAGGACACAGACTCTGATGGGGAATATGTGGAGGAACAGCAATATGATCCTTCCTCGGATTATCAAGACAACTACCAACAGGAGATGGTCTCTATGCCTTCCTCCCTACTAGCGGAATTGCAGTCTATGCTTTTGGACTATAAGAGGAGATTCGCAACACAACCTCCAGCTCCAGTTGCGGTGCCAGTTACAGCTGTTCCGCCTGCTCGGCCTGCTACCCCTCAGTTGCCACCGCCTCAGCCAATGCTGGTGAACCAGGATGCACCGCCTCGCGTGCCTCTCATTCAGGATGACACCTCTGATGAGGACCACGGCAACGTCACAATACCAGATCCAGACGCAGAGTGGGATGACTCATTCCTGATCCGGCTTCTCCTTCACCAGCACCTGTTGATTCTCCCCCCGCAGACATAGGGGGTTTCCATAAGTTGATGGAGAGGGCCGCTAAGAGATTTGAACTGCCCATGCCCACAGTGCAGTCTGAATGCTTCCTTTATGACTTTAAGGAGCCTAACAAGAAAACTGTTCGGTCTATTCCTATTGTTGGTCATGTCTGGGATGAGGGGTTGAAAGTGATGCGGAGTCCAGCCACGGTAGTTCCGGTACTACCTCACCTTGAGAAGAAATATAAGGCTCCGGACAATAGCCCGGCCTGCTTGGTCAGCCAGCCTAAACCGGACTCTGTCATCTCTCAAGCTGCCCAAAGGAAGTCTAGGAACCCGTCTGCTCCCCTCACGACTCCTCCAGATAAAGAGGGCAGACGCCTCGATAACGCGGGCAAGAGGTTTTCCTCCATGTCCAGCCTGTTGGTTAGGGCTGCGAACGCCTTAGCGATACTTGGTCACTACGATCGCCAGATGTGGTGCGACCTTTCCCCCTATCTAGACAAGTTGCCGGAGGATGCTAAAACAGAAGCGAGGAGGATTCTTCAGGAGGGTGAGAACATCTGCGGAAGTCATTGATTGTGCAATGGACATTGCAACAACTGCGTTCCGCTCCCTTGCGGACGCTGCTGTCCTTCGTCGGCAAGGCTGGCTGCGGGCTACATGGTTTCGTCCTGAGGTCCAAAACAAGATCTTGGATCTTCCCTTTGATGGGGAGGCGCTCTTTGGAAAACATATTGATGATGCGCTCCAGGATATTAAAAAAGACACGGAAACCGCAAAATCCTTAGGGACTCTGCAGTACCGCAAGGTCCCCTTCCGTGGAGGCAGAGGTAATCCCACGTACAGAGGAGGATACCAGCAACAACGGTATTCCTCATATGGATCAAACTCGCAATCTTACCGGCCTAATTATAACCAGAGGCAAAATCAATCATCCTCTTTCTCTAGATCGAACAACAGAGGGAGACAAGGACGCCAGGGGAGGGACTCCTCTAAGCGTCAATAGCGGCTTGCTGGCTCTTACTACTGTCCCTTCTCCTCCTGTAACATCAGTGGGAGGCAGAATTTCTAATTACCTCCACAACTGGCAACAAATAACGTCGGACCGTTGGGTGCTGAAGATCATTCAATGCGGCCATACTCTGGAATTTGTCCATGCACCACCTTCCAAGCCCCCTCGCGCCACTCCATCAAAACATCTCCGTCTTCTACGGTTGGAAGTCCATCAAATGCTCCTCAGAGGAGCGATCGAGCCGGTTCCTCTTTCTCAGCGGGGAGAGGGTTTCTACTCCCGGTTCTTCCTGGTCAGGAAGACTTTAGAAAAGTGGTGCCCTTTTCTAGATCTGAGGGAGCTCAACACCTATCTCATCAAACAATCGTTTCGAATGGTTTCTCTGCAGGACATCCTTCGTCTTCTCAACTCAGGGGATTTTATGGCCACATTGGATCTAGAGGACGCATACTTTCATGTACCCATCCATCCAGCCCACAGGAGGTTTCTGCGCTTCACAGTAGCCAAGAGCCACTTTCAGTTCAAGGTCCTGCCTTTTGGACTCGGGTCTGCTCCGCGGATCTTTACAAAAGTATCTGAAAGAGACACGTTAGTGACAGATTCCTTACCTTAGAATATCCCCAGGTGTCAGGCTGGATCCGGAAAGTTTTTGCGTAGCAGTACCCTTGCGCGTCGGTAGGCGGCGTCGTGCGGCTCCGCGTCCGTCGTCGGCGTCGTGATCGCCGGGATGACGTCGCGGGCAGTACTTAGACGCCGCCCCTGCGCGCTGACGTCAGTTCTTCTTTTTCCGCGCCAGCCAGCGCAGATCCGGGAAGAGCAGTGCCCTGGTCATTTTTTGACCATACTTTTTGGTGAATTTTTTCACTGTTTTTCCATCTTTCAAGGTGTCGTAGGGATGCCCGGCTTCAAGCGATGCGGCGCCTGTGCGCGGATGATGTCCGTCACCGACCTGCATTGGGAGTGTCTCTTCTGCCGAGGCCACGACACGGAGTCTTGTACCGACTGCCAGGCCCTCCACCCGAAAGCTTTGCGAGAGCGGTCTCGAAAGCTCCTCGAGGCCCGGCATTCGGCTCCGCGGAAGCCCCGTTCGCGTGAGAGGTCCAGGGGTCGATCGCGGAGTCCACACCGGTCGTCGGCGTCGAAGTCTTCTTCGTCCGGTAAGTTGAAGCACAAAAAGTCCAAAAAGCATCATCGCTCTAGGACTTCGCCTCGCCGGTCTCGCGACTCGGCTGAGGCCCCTCCCGGCACCGTCCCCGCGGCCCCGGACATGCCTGTGGAGTCGCCCCCGCCTTACCCGCCCTTCCCGGGTTCGGGGGCGGATCCGGCCAAAGTACAGGAATTCCTGTCGGCCATGGCCCGCCTCTTCGGGCCTTCAGGCCCCTCCGGTGCGCCTTCGGGCCCCGCGGGCCCTGATGGGGTTGCTCCGGCGTCGCCGACGGCTCCGGCCCCGGCGTCGCCCGTGCCTCCAGCCTCGATCCCGGCTCCGGCCCCGGCCTCGATCCCGGCTCCACAACCCCCATCGACGCCGGTCGACCTAACGACACCTCCGCCGGCGCCGATGTCTCCGGTGCCGTTCTCGGCGCCGCCCTGGGCTCCGGGCGGCGTCGTCCCCCTGTTCCTTCCGGCTCCGGACATGGATCCGGACCGACGTCGTTCGACTCCGGCTCCGTCGCCGATGGGACCTTGGGTCCCAACTGTCCCTCCTCCTCCTTATTTTGAACCAGAGGAGGACCAGTTGGACTGGGAGGGGTCTGATGACCCTCTGACACGACACTGTCAGTACGATCAGGACTGGACAGAGAGTCTAGGGGAGGCCAGTGGTCTGGATACTTCCCCTGACACTGGCATGCTGTCTCCTCCCGTGGCTACGGAGGAGGGAGCCAATTTTGGTACGGTGTTGCGTAGGGCAGCTGGGGCCTTACGTCTCCAACTTCCTACTTTGACGGTCAAGCCTAACATCTTGACAGAGGTGCTTCAGCCGGCAGCCTCCTCTGCGGAGACTGTGCTGCCGTTTAACGACGCCCTCACTGACGTTCTTTTGGGCGCCTGGTCCAAGCCCAACACAGGGGCTCCTGTGGATCGGAACGTGTCACGACGCCATCGCCCAGCTCCGGGCGACCCCCTGTTTCTCTCTGTCCACCCCACTCCTGAGAGCTTGGTTGTCCAAGCCTCCGCTTCCCAAACCGCCTTCCCTACCGCTCCTCCGGATAGGGAATCCAAACGCCTGGATCAGTTTATGAAGAAGGGTTTTTCTTCCTCCAGTGCTGGCTTGCGGTCCGTTAACACCGCTTGTCTTTTGGGCCGATATACCCACTCCCTGTGGGATTCGGTGGCGGATGTTTTGCCCCAGTGTCCTGAGGAGGTCCAGACACTGCTTTCCCGCGCCATTGCGGAAGGAAGGGATGCGGCTAAATACACCATACGTTGTGGCCTTGACACCGCCGACTCGCTGGGCAGGTCGATTGCTACGACGGTGGCACTCAGACGCCACGCCTGGCTGAGAACCACTGGTTTTTCAGGGGATGTCCAGAATACTCTCATGGACATGCCCTTTGATGGAGTCGGTCTTTTTGGGTCCAAAGCAGACCATGCGTTGGAGCGCTTTAAGGACTCACGGGCTACTGCCAAGTCCCTGGGCCTTTCTGCTACACGCCCTCCGCTGACTTCTGCTTTTCGCCCCTATCGTGGCCACGGTAGGGGCGCCCCTTCACGTCAGCAGCCCAGCCACCGGCCCGCGCAGCAGGCGTCTTCGCGTGGCCGAGGACGTGGATTCCGCCGTGGCGGATCGGGCAACCAGCGTGCGGGTCAGGCCACCACCTCCAACCCGTCCGCGGCCTCCAAGCCCTCCTAGTCCCTCCTTTCAGGTGCACAGCACGCCAGTAGGGGGCAGGGTCTGCCATCACCTTCCCCACTGGCGTACCATCACCTCGGACAGGTGGGTCTTGGACATTGTCCGAAGGGGCTACTCCCTCCCCTTCGAGACCACCCCCAGCCATGCCACCTCAATTCCACCGCATGTCAGGGGATCACTTGGTGCTTCTACAGAAGGAAGTCGCGGCCCTCTTGACCAAGAGGGCCATCGAGCGTGTTCCGACCCCAGAAGTAGGGCGTGGTTGCTACTCCCACTACTTTCTGGTACCCAAAAAGGACAAGGAGGACATGCGTCCTATCTTGGACCTCCGGAACGTCAATCGCTTCCTCCGGAAGGAGAAGTTCAAGATGCTCACCCTAGCTCAGGTCTTGACTGCCCTCGACCCTGGAGACTGGTTGGTAGCGTTGGACTTGCAGGACGCATATTTCCACATCCCCGTCCTGCCGGCCCACCGGCGTTACCTTCGGTTCACGGTAGGCCCCGAGCATTTTCAGTTCACCGTGCTCCCCTTTGGCCTTACCAGTGCCCCTCGGGTGTTCACGAAAGTGATGGCGGTGGTCGCAGCTCATCTGCGCCGGGCAGGGGTTTCAGTCTTCCCCTACCTCGACGACTGGCTGCTGAAGGCGGGCTCGTCCCAGGCAGTCGTCTCCCACCTCCAGACTACGGCCGAACTCCTGCACTCGCTGGGGTTCTCCATCAATGTGCCGAAGTCGCATCTGATTCCTTCTCCACAGCTCCTTTTCATCGGAGCGGTTCTGGACACGACGCAGTTTCGGGCCTATCCTCCCGAACGGCGAGTCCGGGTTATTCAGGCTATGATTCCGATCTTTCAGCCTTTATCCTGGGTTTCGGTACGGATGACCCTGAGGCTGCTGGGCCTCATGGCCTCCTGCATCCTGCTGGTCAATCATGCCAGATGGCATATGCGGGCTCTGCAGTGGGACCTGAAGTTCCAGTGGGCGCAGCACCAGGGCAACCTGTCCGATCACGTCCAGATCTCGGAGGGGACTGCAAGACAGTTGCAGTGGTGGCTCTCGAACCGGCAATGGGTCATGGGCAGATCCCTCTCCCTTCCCCAGCCAGAGCACACAGTTGTGACGGACGCGTCCCTTTTGGGATGGGGCGGTCACATGGGAGAGGCGGAGATCAGAGGCCTCTGGTCTCCGGCGGAGTCCCGGCTCCATATCAACCTTCTGGAGCTCCGGGCGATCCGACTTGCACTCAAGGCATTCCTTCCCTCTGTCAAAGGGAAGGTAGTGCAGGTGTTCACACACAACACCACCGCCATGTGGTACTGCAACAAACAGGGCGGGGTGGGGTCTTGGACCCTTTGTCAGGAGGCTCTGCGCCTCTGGACATGGCTGGAACATCAGGGCATGTTCCTGATGGTTCAACACCTGGCAGGTTCCCTGAACGCCAGGGCGGACGAACTCAGCCGCAGGTGCATGATGGATCACGAATGGCGTCTTCACTCGGAAGTGGCGCAAGGACTCTTTCTACAATGGGGAGAGCCTTGGTTAGATCTATTCGCCACCGAAGAGAACGCGCAATGTCATCAGTTCTGCGCGTTGGAATTTCCAAGGCGGCACTCGCTCGGAGACGCTTTTCGTCACGAGTGGAGTTGCGGTCTGTTGTACGCCTTTCCGCCTATACCACTTCTACCCAAAGTGTTGAAGAAGATTCGGCACGACCGGGCCCAAGTCATTCTTGTGGCTCCGGACTGGGCTCGAAGAGTTTGGTATCCCGAGCTACTCAATATGAGCGTAGATCCCCCGATCCGTCTGCCTCTTCGGGAGGATCTTCTGTCGCAGCAGCAGGGGACGGTCCTTCACCCGAACCTGTCCAGTCTACACCTGCTTGCGTGGAGATTGAGCGGCGGCAGTTGATTCCTTTCGACTTGCCTCCCGAAGTTTGTGATGTGATTCTGGCAGCCAGGCGTCCCTCCACTAAGGTGGTATACGCCTGCAGGTGGAACAAATTTGTGGCATGGTGCACAGCAAAGGCTGTGAATCCCCTTTCTGCCCCTCTTTCTGAGGTCCTTCTGTTCCTTCTCTCTCTGGCCCAACAGGGTTCTGCCCTGGGTACCATCAAGGGTTATCTTTGTGCTATCTCGGCCTTCCTCAGGCTCCCTGATCAGCCCTCCCTTTTCAAGTCCCCTGTTAACAGGTTCTTAAAAGGCATTACTCACCTCTTTCCTCCTGTTCCGTTTGTGATGCCTCAGTGGGACTTGAACTTGGTTCTTACCTTTTAATGTGCGCTCCCTTTGAGCCTCTACATAACTGTCCTCTTCGTCTTCTGACTCTGAAGACAGCCTTTCTGGTGGCCATCACCTCCGCTCGGCGGGTGAGTGAGCTCCAGGCTCTGTCTTGCAAACCTCCCTTTCTGTCTGTTCATCCAGACAAGGTTGTTCTTCGGACGCGTCCGTCCTTCTTGCCAAAGGTGGTTACTGCTTTCCATATTGGGCAGACCATCACTTTGCCCACCTTCTTTCCGCCTCCGCATCCTTCCAGAGAGGAAGAGAGGCTCCACCGTCTGGACCCAAAACGTGCGCTCTCCTTCTATATTGACCGCACAAAACACTTCCGGGTGGATGACCAGCTCTTTGTTGGCTACGTGGGCGCCAAAAAGGTCGGGCGGTGCACAAGAGGACCATCTCCCGCTGGGTTACCTTGTGCATCAAGACCTGCTATTCTTTGGCGAAGAAGGAGCCTCCTGTTGGGCTGCGTGCCCATTCCACAAGGGCAACGGCTGCTACCACGGCCTTGGGCCGCGGTGTTCCGCTGCCGGTTATTTGTCAGGCAGCTACGTGGGCCTCGCTGCACACGTTTACAAAGCATTACTGCCTTGACAGTCAGGTCCGGAGGGACGGCTTCTTTGGCCGTTCTGTCCTCCAGGACTTCCTTGTCTGATCTTTGTTCGCAGACCCACCACCGGGGTTGGTATTGCTGGGGTATCTATTCTAAGGTAAGGAATCTGTCACTAACGTGTCTCTTTCAGATGCACAAGTTACTAACTTGTGTAACGATATATCTGTAAGAGACAGTAGTTAGTGACAGATTCCTACCGCCCAACCCATCCTCCCCGTTCTGCGAACTGATTTCTAGGGTTAAGGACATCCCTTTCAGGGCCCTAGTATTTTTCAGACACCTATGTCAGCTTCTTGCATGGCTCTGCGTTCCTGGCGCGGAAAGTCGTGTACAGAACCGACGTCAGCGCGCAGGGGCGGCGTCTAAGTACTGCCCGCGACGTCATCCCGGCGATCACGACGCCGACGACGGACGCGGAGCCGCACGACGCCGCCTACCGACGCGCAAGGGTACTGCTACGCAAAAACTTTCCGGATCCAGCCTGACGCCTGGGGATATTCTAAGGTAAGGAATCTGTCACTAACTACTGTCTCTTACAGATATATCGTTACACAAGTTAGTAACTTGTGCATTAGCACCCGTGGCAGCTTTTCTGCAAAAACAACAACTTCAGGTTTTCCCTTACCTGGACGACTGGTTGCTAAAGGCTCCTACCAAGCACGCGGCAGAAGAATCAGTCGCGGCGTGCACACGCCTTTTCGACAGTCTCGGTCTGACTCAACACAGAAAAATCCTCTCTCAGTCCGTCCAGAACAGCTCGATTCCTGGGAGCCATTCTGGACACGTCCCTCAACAAAACCTTTCCGACCCTGGAGAGGCAAGAAAAGCTGATGGCCATGTCCCGTCTGCTGTTAAAAAGACAGTCTCTTTCAGTTCGCCTCTACAAGTCCCTCCTAGGGTCCATTTCCTCCTGCATTCCTCTAATCCCTCACTGCAGGTTGAGGATGCGCCCTCTTCTGGAGGAGCTGGACTTGCAGTGGCGCCAAGTCGACGGATCCTTCGAAGACAAGATCTTCGTTACCGTGTCCATGAAGGACGCCGCATCATGGTGGGTGAACGTGGACAATATTTCTCAGGGTCTATCCTTCAGGATCACCCCAGCTCCTCAGATAACTACAGATGCCTCGCTGGAGGGCTGGGGAGCGGTCTTTCAAGACCTTCATGTAAGCGGACTTTGGCTACCCCAACATCGTCTTCTACATATCAATGTTCTGGAGCTCGGAGCGATTCGTCTGGCATTGCAGGCTTCTCTTCCATGAATACAGCAGTCTGCAGTTCTAGTACGTACAGACAATACGACGGCCATGCATTACATAAACAAGGAAGGCGGCACGAGATCTCGTCTTCTGTCACAAGAAGCCCAGATGATTTGGGAGTGGGCTATCCAGCAGGGCATATCGCTCAAAGCGGAGCACCTTCCAGGCGTTTTCAACGAGAAGGCGGACACACTGAGCAGACTAAAATCAGTCAGCCACGAATGGGAACTGGACCAGTCCACTCTGGAACAGGTTTTTCGCCTATGGGGAAGGCCCTCCATAGACCTCAATCAATCAAAACATTTGTATAGCGCACTAATCACCCATGAGGGTCTCAAGGCGCTGAGGGGAGAGGGGGTGCAGCTACTGCTCGAACAGCCAGGTCTTGAGATGTCTCCTGAAGGTCAGCAGGTCCTGGGTCTGTCGCAGGTGGGTGGGGAGGGTGTTCCATGTCTTGGCGGCGAGGTAGGAGAATGATCTGCCGCCGGTGGTCGTCCTGTGGATGCGTGGGACGAGGGCGAGGTCAGCGGAGCGAAGCTGGCGGTTCGGGGTGTAGAAGGTGAGTCGTTTGAGGTATACTGGTCCGGTGTTGTGGAGTGCTTTGTGAGCGTGGGTGAGGAGTTTGAAGGTGATCCTCTTGTTGACTGGGAGCCAGTGCAGGTCTCTCAGGTGAGCTGTGATGTGGGTGCGGCGGGGGATGTCGAGGATGAGGCGTGCGGAGGCGTTCTGTATGCGTTGTAGTCTTTTCTGGAGTTTGGCCGTTGTTCCTGCGTAGAGGGCGTTGCCGTAGTCCAGTCTGCTGCTGACGAGGGCCTGGGTGACTGTCGTCCTGGTTCCAGTGGGGATCCATCTGTAGATCTTGCGAAGCATGCGGAGGGTGTTGACGCAGGAGGAGGAGACGGTGTTGACTTGCTTGGTCATTGAGAGCGATGAGTCCAGGATGAACCCCAGGTTGCGTGCGTGGTTGGATGGTGTAGGTGCGGCTCCCAGTGCGGTTGGCCACCACGAGTCGTCCCAGGCGGAGGGGGTGGGGCCGAGGATGAGGACCCGTCTTCTCCGAGTTCAGTTTCAGGTGACTGTTCTTCATCCATTCGGCTACGGCCTTCATTCCTTCGTAGAGGTTGGTTTTGGCAGTGGCGGAGTCCTTGGTGAGGGAGAGGATCAGCTGGGTGTCATCGGCGTAGGAGATGATGTTGAGGTTGTGCGATCGGACAATGTTGGCGAGCGGTGCCATGTAGACGTTGAAAAGGGTGGGGCTGAGGGATGATCCTTGGGGTACGCCGCAGGTGATCTTGGTGGCTTTGGAATGGAGGGAGGCAGACCCTCTGGGTTCTGTCGGTGAGGAAGGAGGTGATCTAGTCCAGGGCTTTCTCGCGGATCCCTGCGTCATGGAGGCGTGTACGTAGGGTATGGTGGCAGACGGTGTCGAAGGCGACCGAGAGGTCCAGGAGGATGAGGGCTGCGGTTTCGCAGTTATCCAGCAGGTTCCTGATGTCGTCGGTGGCAGTCTTTGCCACTCCGGAGAACAAGAAATGCCGGTTTTACGCAAGCAGGCTTCACCATCCGGGATCATTGGGGAATGCGCTTTCGATGGCCTGGTCAGGCGCATTTGTTTACGCTTTTCCCCCCGTTACGCTGATTCCCAGGCTTCTCAGGAAGCTCAAGGCGGAACCTTGCAAGATGATCTTGCTAGCTCCTGCGTGGCCTCAACAGTTTTGGTTCACAGAGCTGCATCTCCTCTCCCGGGACCTTCCACTTCCGTTGCAGCCGATTCCTTCGCTGCTGACTATGTCCCAGGGCCAGGTCTGGCACCCGGATCCTCAATCCCTGCAGTTGTCGACATGGCTCCTGAGCACCGAGAGTTTCTTGGTTTGAACCTTTCAGCAGAATGTAGGGATGTACCTTCTCAGGCACGAGCCCCAAGTACCAACAAGACATACCGTTTAAAGTGGAAGCGCTTCTGCGTTTGGTGCCAACAAGAGGGTATCAATCCTCTTTCTTCTGAACCACATGAAGTTCTTCCTTACATTGTCATTAGCAAAATCAGGGCTCGCTCACTCATCCATCAAAGTTCATCCTGCAGCCATCTCTCGCTTCAGACGCACGTCTTCTGGTCCTTCCCTCTGGTCGGCAAGGATAATTAAGCAATTTCTCAAGGACCTTTTCAGAGTCTTCCCTCCAGTCAAGCCTCCGCCTCCTCTCTGCCACCTTAACTTGGTTCTCACCCAGCTCATGAAGTATCCCTTTGAACCTGTTCACTGGGCGGACTTGAAATTCCTCTCCTGGAAGGTGGCTCTTCTGCTGGCTTTGACTTCTGCTAGGAGAGTGGGGGAATTGCAGGCTCTCACTATTCAGGAACCTTTTCTCCAATTTAAAAAGGGGACAGTGATACGCCGTACCAACCCAAAGTTCATACCGAAAGTGCCTTCAGACTTTCATTTGAATGAGCCGGTCATTCTCAAAACTTTTTTCCCTCAGCCTTCTACTCCGGCAGAAAAGGCACTCCACTCGCTGGACATTCAGAGGTGCTTGAAGTTCTATCTTCAACGTACTAAGGACTTCAGGAAGCCTCCTCAACTATCTGTATCTTTCAGCGCCCCCGTAAGGGTTTTCCCCTTTCCAAGCAGGGAATTGCTTGTTGGATTACCAGTGCTATCCAGTATTGTCACACAGCAGCAGGCGCAAGCCCCTTGAGGGTCGGGTCCGTGCTCACTCTACGAGGGCGATTTCTTCTTCGACAGCCCTCTTTGCCGGAGTTCCTATCCGGGAGATCTGCAGGGCAGCAACCTGGAGCAGTACTCACACGTTTACAAGACATTACTGCCTGGATTCTTCAACGCAGAGTGACATGGCAGTGGGCCAGGCAGTACTGAGGAACCTCTTTCATTGAGTGGTGAGCTTTCCCTTTCTTCCCTCCTTCCGTTTTTTCTACTTATTCTCTTTGCACATTTTTGATGTATATATTTACTTGTTTCCTCATTGGTTTTCCTTATGCATATCAATGTGTTTATTTTACCTTTGACTTTGAGGTTAATTCTTATATTCATGGAATAAGGAATCACAGTTCAAAAAATGTGCTCATAACTGCTAGCTACTCTGATTCAAGCATGGGAATCTATGAAAGTTCCAATACTGGAGTAAGAAAACAAGTTACTTACCTGTAACTTTGGTTCTCCAGTATTGGAAACTTTCATAGATTCCCATGCGACCCACCCTCCTCCCCTGGGAAAGCTCAGACTTCAGCAGTTTAAGTTATTCTTTTACACTACAGCTACGAAAATCTGAGGCTCTGAGGTTCTCTCAGGAGGGTTCTACAGGGTGAGGCTTATCTGATTGGTTGTTCATTTTATTTGGTCTCTTTTACAAAAAGAGGTGGATATGTTAAACTAGAATGGGCCTAGGCCTAGTTTCTTCTTTTGTAATGGTTTCTATTGCTATTTTATATATACCGGGGACTCCCATCTCGACGACGGGGAATGATTCAAGCATGGGAATCTATGAAAGTTTCCAATACTGGAGAACCAAAGTTACAGGTAAGTAACTTGTTTTCTTAGCCACTTTTTACTGGCCCCAGATGCACCAAAAAGTAAAGGAGTTTGTCAGCTCCTGTCTCACCTGTCAGGCCAGTGGCAAGACAGGTGGCCCCTCAAAGGCCCCCCTGATACCACTACCTGTGGTGGGGGTTCCTTTTGAAAGGGTAGGTGTGGACATAGTGGGTCAACTTGAACCTCCCACAGCATCAGAGAACAAATTCATTCTAGTGGTAGTGGATCATGCCATTAGGTACCCTGAAGCAATTCCCCTTAGGACTACTACAGCTCCTGCAGTAGCCAAGGCCCTCATAGGTGTCTTCACCAGAGTAGGGTTTCCTAAGCAGGTGGTTTCAGACGGAGGTTCCAACTTCATGTCTGCTTACCTAAAACACATCTGTGAAGAGTGTGGCGTGCAGGTCAAGTTTACTACACCCGATCACCCACAAACCAATGGCCTTGTTGAGAGATTCAACAAGTCATTGAAAGGCATGATTATGGGGCTCCCTGAAAAACTCAAAAGGAAATGGGATGTCCTCTTACCATGTCTGCTTTTCGCTTACAGAGAGGTGCCACAGAAGGGAGTAGGGTTTTCCCCCTTTGAGATTCTGTTTGGCCATCCTGTGAGGGGACCACTCTGTCTTGTAAAAGAGGGTTGGGAGAAGCCTCTCCCAGAACCCAAACAAGATATTGTGGACTATGTGCTTGGCCTAAGGTCCAGAATGGCTGAGTACATGGAAAAGGCATCCAAAAATCTTGAGGCCAGCCAGGAGCTTCAGAAGCACTGGTATGACCAAAAAGCTGCACTGGTTGAAATTCAACCTGGGCAAAAGGTGTGGGTTTTGGAGCCAGTGGCACCAAGGGCACTCCAGGACAGATGGAGTGGCCCTTACCCTATCCTAGAGAAAAAGAGTGAGGTCACCTACTTGGTTGACCTGGGCACAAGCACGACACCCAAAAAGGTTATCCATATGAACCCCCTGAAGCTCTACCATGACAGGGCTGACATCACCATGCTGATGGTGACTGATGAGGATCAGGAGACAGAGGGTGAACCTCTCCCTGACCTCCTCTCATACAGCCCAAAAGATGGGGCAGTGGATGGAGTTGTCTTTTCATACACCCTCTCTGCCCAACAGCAGACTGATTGCAAGCAAGTCTTGCAGCAGTATGCTAAGCTCTTTTCCTTGACCCCTGGTCAGACAAACTGGTGTACCCATGATGTGGACACTGGTGACAGTTCACCTGTCAAAAACAAAATCTATCGACAGTCTGATCAAGTCAAGGAAAGCATCAGAGCTGAAGTCCGCAAGATGCTGGAGTTAGGGGTTAATGAACCCTCTGAGAGCCCCTGGGCCAGCCCAGTGGTTCTAGTCCCCAAACCTCATCCACAGGGTGAAAAGAGAGAAATGAGGTTCTGTGTGGACTATAGAGGGCTCAACTCTGTCACCAAGACAGATGCTCACCCTATCCCAAGAGCAGATGAGTTGATAGACAAATTGGGTGCAGCCAAATTTCTAAGTACCGGGTACTGGCAAATTGGCATGGCCCCAGGAGCAAAAGAAAAGACCGCATTCTCCGCACCTGATGGGCATTATCAGTTTACTGTTATGCCCTTTGGTTTAAAGAATGCCCCTGCCACCTTCCAGAGGCTGGTGAACCAAGTCCTTGCTGGATTGGAGTCCTTTAGTGCAGCTTATCTAGATGACATTGCTGTCTTTAGCTCCACCTGGCAGGATCACCTGATCCACCTTGGGAAGGTTTTAAATGCCCTGCAAACTGCAGGCCTAACTATCAAGGCATCCAAATGCCAGATAGGGCAGGGAACTGTGGTGTACTTGGGCCACCTTGTTGGTGGAGGCCAGGTACAACCCTTACAGCCCAAGATCCAGGCCATCCTGGACTGGGCAGCTCCAACAACCCAAACCCAAGTCAGGGCATTCCTTGGCTTGACTGGGTACTACAGGACGTTTGTGAAGAGATATGGGTCCTTTGTGGCTCCCCTCGCAGAACTCTCCTCCAAGAAGATGCCCAAGAAGGTAAACTGGACAGTTAGTTGTCAAAAGGCTTTTTGACACCCTGAAAGAGGCTATGTGCTCAGCACCAATTCTCAAAGCTCCAGACTATGCCAAGCAGTTCATTGTGCAGACTGATGCCTCTGAGCTAGCGATGGGAGCGGTCCTATCCCAGACCAATGATGAAGGCCAAGACCAACCTGTTGCTTTTATAAGCAGAAGGCTTCTCCCCAGGGAGCAGCGTTGGAGTGCCATTGAGAGGGAGGCCTTTGCTGTGGTTTGGCCCCTGAAGAAGCTGAGACCATACTTGTTTGGTACTCCCTTCCTAGTTCAAACTGATCACAGACCTCTCGGATGGCTAATGCAGATGAAAGGTGAAAATCCTAAACTGTTGAGGTGGTACATCTCCCTACAGGGAATGGACTTTGTAGTGGAACACAGACCTGGGACTGCCCATGCCAATGCAGATGGACTTTCCAGGTTCTTCCACTTAGAAAATGAAGACTCTCTAGGGAAAGGTTAGTCTCATCCTCTTTCGTTTGGGGGGGAAGGGGGTGTTGTATGAGAAAGTGCCCTCTTTCTGCATGGTTGCCCCCACTTTTTGCTGACTTGCTGATGTACTTTAACTGAGTGTGCCCTGGGCTCCTGCTAATCAGGTACCCAGGGCCTATGTTCTTTCCCTAAAACTGCATTGAAGCCTAAACCCAATTGGCATCTCTGGCCACAGGTCAGTCCCTGGTAAATGGTACCACAGGTACCCAGGGCACTGTGACCAGAGAAGGCCTCTAAGGGCTGCAGCACTTATTGTGCCACCCTTAGAGGTCCTCTACCACTACACTCACACACTGCCTTCGCAGGCTGCGTGTTTTGGTGCAGAACAAAGTGAAGAGTCGACATGGCACACATCTGTGTGCCATGCCTACAACCCACTGCCCTGGCATAGATCAGTCACCCCTCTAGCTGGGTGCACTATACCAGTGGTGAGGGTACAGGTGCATGAGCCTTGTACCCCTACAGTGTCTAAGTCCATTCTTAGACATTGTAGGTGCAGTGCTGCCATTAAGAGTATATGGTGCTGGGAGTTTGTCATTACGAACTCCACTGGCTACACTGAAAACTGAAGTTTGGTATCAAACTTCTCAGCACATCAACCCACCCTGATGCCAGTGTGGGATTTAATGAAAAATGCACACAGAGGGCATCTTAGAGATGCCCCCTGAAAACTAACCCACCTCTAGTGTCCAGGCTGAGTGGCTGCTTTCAGCTGCCACCACCAGACATGTTTCTGGACCCCTGGGTCGAGAGCCTGCTGCTCTCTGGGGCCTGAAACAATGCACATCCTGGTACGAGGTGCCAAGCCTCCTCACCCAGGATGGGCAGGGTTCACGAAGGGGAAGCTTCAAAGTCTTGCCGCCTTTGTGAGCTTCTCCAGGCCACTTGCTGCTTTCAGCAACTGGTCCCCACTGGTTCTGACCCCCCACTTTGGGCAGGAGAACCGCCGGGAAAAACAAGTGAGGAAGAGAGGTGTGGCCACCTCCACCCCTCAGCTGGGGGAGGCAAGGTGAAGCACAACTCAGTCCACGCCATCTTGAAGATGGGGGGGGGGGGGGGACTCAGCCAACAAGGGACAGGCACATGCCCCCCTCCCACTGGAGGGTGGCATAATAGGGGGTGTACCGACCCCAGGGAAGGGACCCATTGGTCCCTGCCTTTTACCTACCTGTAACGCCCCTAAATCTAGTATTTAGGGGCACCCCTGAACCTTGCTTCCGGCGATCCAGCCAAGAAAAAAGAAGGACCGAACAGCCGTGCAGCAGCTAACAAGAGGAAGACGCCCACTGACTTGGCCCCAGCCCTAACGGCCTGTCTCCCCCTCGAACCTGCTCCTGCGAAATCCCGGTGTGTCCTGCTGCCAGCAATCTCAAAAACCCCGGAGGACCTGCCTGCCTTCACTTCCAAAGACTGCTTCTCTCGTGAACACCGTATTTGTTCAACTGCAACCTCTGGCAGCAGCCGGAGACCGCGAATCCGCCCCACTCTGCACCCGCCGTCCACAGCCCGAGCTCGAGTGGGCAAACACCACGAGGAGGTCACCCCGGCGATCCTGAACCGAGAACCGGCAACCCCTGACCTGCCTCAAGCCTCCAGCCGACGCCTGCAGACTAAAACCAGAAGGCCCCCCCCCCCCCTAACCGTGACCAGGAGTTGGTAAGAAGATCCGACCCCAAAAGGCACCCCTGCACCAGACGCCCCACGGCCTTGTGTGCCCAAACCAACGGTGCCTAACCAACCCCTAACTTCCCAACTTACCTCTCGAAGTGGTGGTCGCACCCAGAAGTCCTTCATCTCCCTGCCTGCAGTGCTTTTGCAAACCGGAGGCTCTCCATTGGAAACAACAGGGCATCCGATGTCGAAACAGCACCCTGCACCCGGCTGCCCAAGTGCCGCTGAGGGTGCACCTTTGGTGCTAATTTGTTTCCCCATTTGCCCTGAGCTAAAGTCCAGGAGCCTTTGCTCCCACAACCCAGTGGCCTTCTTGACAGCAGCCACCAACCCGAGGCCCCCTATCTCCCATTGGATAACATTGGGCCTCAACACTCTGCACACGGCCGCCCTAGTGCTGCTGAGGGTGTAACAAGAGTGCATCACTGACCCTGGGGGACCCCTGAGTCTACCCCCAGAACCTTAACTCCCACTACCGAATACTTACCTAAAAACCGATAACCATATTTTCCTCCCTAGGATAACATTGACACTTTTTCCTGAAAAAGTTTCGAAGTGTGGAGTTTTGAAACCTAAAGAAATTCTTTAAAATTGTACGATTTAACAAAAACGCTTTTACTCACCTGTTTACAGGAAATGTCCCAGTGCTGCATCTAGGCATACAGCACTGAGTAAGAAAAGTAACCCAAAAGTAACTTACCTGCTATTTTACTCAAAATCCCATTCAAGTCTATGTACTGTATTTACGAGTAATTGCATTTCTCTGAAACAATACTGTAAGTCAAACCATAGTACATTTACAATTGCAATTGAACTGTTTTACAATCAGCATTTACTACTGTAAAGTATTTTTTGCTTACCTGTGCCAGGCTTGCTTAGTTCTAGAAATAAAATAACTAAAAGAATATTTTTATACAAAAACAATTGGTCTGAAGTTCAGTCTTTGAGTGTGTGAATTCATTTGCTGACTGAGTGGGTACAACAAATGCTTAACACTGTCCTCTGATACTGCCTTACTGCTCGACCACACTACCACAAATAGAGAGTGAGGTTCTATCTAACTTTACCTCTGACTACCTTTGGGGATCCACTTGACTCTGTGCAGACTATACCTCACTTTGGTATAGTATATACAGAGCCAGCTTCCTACACATAGCCATTGCATGGTTAGTGGTAACACTGTCGGCATTGGTGACTGGGTAAGTGCTCCCAATCCAGTATTGCTCAGGGGAAACCATTGTGTCTCTCACCATAGTGACACTGGCACCTGTATCCCTCAGAGCTTCTATCCTAGTTCCATTAATCTAAGGGTATTGTAAGTACTTTTTTTAGTTGGGTGGCCACACAGCTACAGTGGCAAACTCAACTTCCCCATTTTTACTAGACAGTGGTATAGTTATAGGTTATACGGCGCCTTAGGAACAATCTCACATATATCAGTTCAGGATAGTATTGAGTTACGCTGCTGTAAGGTGAGGAGAACCACCAACCTCCCCCAAAGTTGTGGCCAAAGCCAAAATAGAAATTCACACAATCCTCCGCACACGTCTGTAGAGTGATATTAAATATCAGTGCAAGTATACACAAATTATAAACAGTTTCAGAAATCTTCTCTTTCTTTTATTCTTTTCTTTCTGATCAGCCAACACGTGTTTCGTCGCACAAACTAGGAAATCGTCCCGCAACTTTCTCAAGGCTGAGTAAACAAAAAATAAACAATGGCCATTGTGACACCATACATACAACTGGTGTGCACAAGCTTAATTAAGATATAAACGTGACACAATGTGCAAGTGTAAAAGCATGCACATGGTGGACCTATAGTCCATGATGGTGACTACGTGAGCTTCACTAAGTGAAGATAAAACAAACTATCGTGCAAGCATATTTCATATAAAAAAAAAAAAAACACTAAATCAAGGTGATGGAGAAAAACCTATTGATTAAATAGCTCCCGAAACCGTATAAGGGCATCTAGATCAAGCCACAAATACACAAGACCGAAACCATGAAGAAACACCTGGGCCGTGTATGTCAAACCCTTCTCTCATTGCCGTCAGTACTTAAGCAAAGCTTTCAAAGACCAAAAGGGGCGGTGACTACTATCCCACCCATCTGGCCAAATACATGCATCACCATTGTGATATTTCTTCTAAAGGGGGTACCTTCAATGTCATTGGTAGCAACCTATGCGGACGTAAACAAAAAAGTACAGTTGAGAGCTTGTCAAAATTGATCCTATTGATCAAATATATTCCCAAAATAGCCTTGTGTATCAAATCACCACCTACTTTCCATGTGGTGATAATTCCATCCCACACGCTTAAGACTGCGGGTGAGTCTAGTAGCCTTGCTTCGAAGTGGGTAAATTCGTAATTTTCAGTAAAAGCACCCCTGTAATGAGAAGGGAAAAGCTCCGATGTGACCTGCTTCCCTGCCGATAAGTGCTCCCTTTGATACACTTTCGAAAATTATTAGTAACTATATGGCGCTCGAGCGAGACCCACAAGTCATAGATCCCTTAATTTAAAACAAATTCCCACACTGTTTAAAATTAGGTCGCAAGCCCAGAAACTTACCGCTACGCGCCGTAGTGCAGCCGCAACTAGATCAGTCTGTCCGGTCCTAGAGTACGAGAGCCGGCAATGGGAGTTTCCCCTCTCTTATAGACATGGAGCCATGTTAATAGAAGGAGGACTAACTCTGCCTGAGCATGGCAGCCATCTTGTAGTGTGAAGATGTCAATTTCATATACATAAGTCATCTCAGGCTAACCACAGTCGTGCATAATCCAATCACGTCCTGCGACAGTCTGTGAGTCGCACAGCTAAAAGGAAAACCGAAGCGTTCACAAATCGACGATTAATTCTTTAGTGATATTGAAAAGTCAAACTTCCAACACATGAGTGTGTGCATTAAAGCTAGGTAAAATATATTGTTTCATAACCAGATCTGGTCATCACAATCTAACAGACCCACAAATCATGTCTAATATACTGACACATCTGACGGCGCTATTGACTAAAGTGTTCATGAAAATACGCATTGCTAACTGTCCAAACCAATGCGTGTTGAATCAGTAGCCGCTGTGAGAGCTTACTAATGGAAAGCGCTCATCGTGAATGGAACCTTCTATATTCTAGGCATGCCTCATTGGAGCTATGTTCAAAATGCATTGTGTTTCTCCATCTCCTGGACAAAGTACAAGGATAACCGTGTTTAAAACATATGAACCAAATGGCTGGAATTAACAGTGTATTTAACTGCTGTTAAGGTATTCAAAAAACCCCAAGAGTTTGTCAGTGGTGCCTGTCCAGATCATCAAGCAATCATCGATGTACCTGCCCCAATACAGGATAGTCTCATTTCATCTGGTACCCATGGGACCCCTGATCATCCTCTCCTCGAACCAACCCATGCACAACACAGAGATGCTGGTTAACATGATTGAGCTTATCTTGGATAACAACGTTTTTTTGTTCAAAGATAGGTGGTACAGACAAAAACAAGGGCTGGCCTTGGGCTCCAGATTTTCTCCCTCGTATGCCAACCTTTTTATGATTGCTTGATGATCTGGACAAGCACCACTGGCAAACTCTTGGGTTTTTTGAATACCTTAACAGCAACGAATGTAACATCAGATTTACTTTTGAATTCGGCACAATCAAGAATACTTTCCTAGATGTATAGCTTTATGTCCGGGAGAACAAGATACACAGCAGACTTTTTCGCAAAAAGACCGCATGCAATGCTATACTACATGCATCTAGTGCGCACCCTGCGCACCAGATTAAGGCCATCCCGTTTGGAGAATTGATCCGGGCAAGACGTAATTGCAGTTACGACCCTGAATTTGAGGAGTGTAAGAAAGGGATGATGGCCTGCTTCCGAATAAGGGGTTATGACAAACACCCGCTTTCCAGAGCTGAACAGAGAATACACAAGATCAAAAGACAGGATACACTGAGGGAGCGGATCAAGATTTCCCAAAAAGATGAGAAGATACACATGGTGACCAATTATAATACTTGGTCTAGGGTGTTAGTGCGCAGTTTAAATAGACATTGGCATATTTTGAGAGCAGATAGATCCTTATGTGGATCAATATTGGACAGGCCAGACATTACCTATCGAAGGGGTGTATCCCTTAGGAATCTATTGAGCCCAAGCTACCCTGGGATGAGAACGAATGAGAGTTGGCTGACTCCTCGCACGATTGGGTTTTATGGGTGTGGACACTGCAGTGCATGCAAGTGGGCGAAAAGTTAGAAGACACTTTTCAAGGGCCCAGGTGACAAAACATATAAGATTAGGTCCAATATTAACTGCTACACGAAGTATGTTGTATACGTGATCGAGTGCAAAAGACTGCAAAAAGTATGTGGGCAGCACCATAAGGACTCTGCGTGAGAGAATAGGGGAACACATAAGAGCGGTTAAACAAGGGGATATCGGGCATCCCATTGCTGCGCACATAGCACAATGCCCCACACAGACCAGGAATAGGGTATTTACATTTTATGGCATTGACCAAATCCTGAGGCATCCTAGAGGGGGCAACAGGGAATTGACTTTAGGCAGGCGAGAGGCCTTTAGGATTCTTGGATTACGCAGCACAGAGACTGGGCTCAATGTTGACCAGGAGCTTCATTACTTTCTGGGGAGATAAATGGTGTTCGTCATAATGTGTATATATATAATGTGTTATAACATGCCTGATCGGAAGAGGGTAGGTGCAGGTTACGTCACCTGCATATACGTTTGCAACACTTTGCTTTGTGTTATCATCACATATATTGTTTTGGTTGCTTCTGTATTGTACTTACATAAGAAATGTATGAGTTGGGTATGTCATTTGACATATGCGACCCCCTGTTAAATACACCGTTAATTCCAGCCATTCGGTTCATATGTTTTAAACACTGTTACCCTTGTACTTTGTCCAGGAGATGGAGAAACACAATGTATTTTGAACATAGCTCCAATGAGGCATGCCTAGAATATAGAAGGTTCCATTCAAAATGAGCGCTTTTCATTAGTAAGCTCTCACAGCGGCTACTGATTCAACACGCATTGGTTTGGACAGTTAGCAATGCGTATTTTCATGAACACTCTAGTCAATAGCGCCGTCAGATTATGTGTCAGTATATTAGACATGATTTGTGGGTCTGTGCAGATTGTGATGACCAGATCTGGTTATGAAACAATATATTTTACCTAGCTTTAATGCACACACTCATGTGTTGGAAGTTTGACTTTTCAATATCACTAAAGAATTAATCGTCGAATTGTGTACGCTTCGGTTTTCCTTTTAGCTGTGCGACTCAGATTGTCGCAGGACGTGATTGGATTATGCACAACTGTGGTTAGCCTGAGACGACTTATTATGTATATGAAATTGACATCTTCACACTACAAGATGGCTGCCATGCTCAGGCAGAGTTAGTCCTCTTTCTATTAACTTGGCTCCAGGTCTATAAGAGCGGGAAACTCCCATTGCCGGCTCTCGTACTCGAGGACCGGACAGACTGATCTAGTTGCTGCTGCACTACGGCGCATAGCGGTAAGTTTCTGGGCTTGCGTCCTGATTTTAAACAGTGTGGGAATTTGTTTTAAATTAAGGGATCTATGACTTGTGGGTCTCGCTCGAGCGCCATATAGTTACTAATAATTTTGGAAAGTGTATCAAAGGGAGCACTTATCGTCGGGGAAGCCGGTCACATCGGAGCTTTTCCCTTCTCATTACAGGGGTGCTGTTACTGGAAAATTACGGATTTACCCACTTCGAAGCAAGGATACTAGACTCACCCGCAGTCTTAAGCGTGTGGGATGGAATTATCACCACATGGAAAGTAGGTGGTGATTTGATACATAAGGCTATTTTGGGATATATTTGATCAAGAGGATCAATTTTGACAGGCTCTTAACTACTTTTTTGTTTACGTCTGCATAGGTTGCTACCAATGACATTGAAGGTTCCCCCTTTAGAAGAAATATCACAATGGTGATGCATGTATTTGGCCAGATGGGTGGGATAGTAGTCACCCCCCCTTTTGGTCTTTGAAAGCTTTGCTTAAGTAGTGACGGCAATGAGAGAAGGGTTTGACATACACGGCCCAGGTGTTTCTTTATGGTTTCGGTCTTGTGTATTTGTGGCTTGATCTAGATGCCCTTATACGGTTTCGGGCTTTGGGAGCTATTTAATCAATAGGTTTTTCTCCATCACCTTGATTTAGTGTTTTTTTTAATAAGAAATATGCTTGCACGATAGTTTGTTTTATCTTCACTTAGTGATGCTCACAAAGTCACCATCATCGAGTATAGGTCCACCATGTGCATGCTTTTGCACTTGCACATTGTGTCACGTTTATATCTTAATTGAGCTTGTGCACACCAGTTGTATGTATGGTGTCACAATGGCCATTGTTTATTTTTTGTTTACTCAGCTTTGAGAAAGTCGCGGGACTATTTCCCAGTTTGTGCGACGAGACACGTGTTGGCTGATCAGAAAGAAAAGAAAGAAGATTTCTGAAACTGTTTCTAATTTGTGTATACTTGCACTGATATTTATTATCACCCTACAGACGTGTGCTGAGGATTGTGTGAAACTCAACTTCCCCTTCTGAAACTAGAACTGCTTCAATGTGGAACCTGATTTGCTCTTGGCACACTGTTGATCCCATCTGGAGACTTGCTACCCCAGGAGTTGCTGTAGTAGGACTAGGGGCGTTCTTGTTTAGGCAAGCAGCATCTCCAGTTAAGTGTCCCAACTTCTTACAGTTGTTACACCGGGCCTTTAAAGGATCAAAGTTCTTTCCCCTGTACCTATTATTGGACTGGGAAGAGTTTTGGGACCCACCCCCCCTGTGCAGGTTTTTGGGGCCCTTTATAAGACTCTAGGCTTTTTATCTTGGGGATTCTTACCACCTTTCCCCTGGGGAGGTTTTGTAACCCCTTTCTTTTGGTCACCCCCAGTGGTTGTTTTTGTCACCCTTGTCTTGACCCAGTGGTCTGCCTTCTTTCCCAATTTTTGGGGAGAAATTAGACCTAGGTCTACCAAATGCTGATGTAACTTTTCATTAGTGCAATTACTTAAAATATGTTCTTTCATAAACAGATGGTAAAGTCCATTGAAATCATGAACATTGTGTCCAGTTAACCAACCATCTAGTGTTTTAACTGAGTAGTCTACAAAGTCAATCCAGGATTGGTTTTGGGAGCCCCCCTGAATCTAATTCTATAATCCTCAGTTTTGAGTCCAAATCCCTCAATCAGAGTTCTCTTCATGAGGTCATAAGACCCAGCATCTGCCCCTGTAAGGGTCAGGAGTCTGTCTCTGCAGTTACCAGAGAACAGTTCCCACAGGAGTGCCCCCAGTGGGACTTCTTCACTTTTCTCATTTCACAAGCCCTCTCAAAGGCTGTGAACATTTTGTGATATCACTCTCTTCATATTTAGGGACAATCCCTTTGGGGATTTTAGGATCATAAGATTGCTCTTTATCCTTATTAAGTAAATTGCTGCCACCATTGATGGGTGCTAGGCCCATCTCTGCTCTCTCTCTTTCTAGAGCCAACAGCCTGGTCTCTAGATCCAGTCTTTTGTTCAGCCTTACTAAAAGGCTGTCCTCATTGAGGCTGTCCTCAGTGGTACCTGATCCACCTCTGTGGGATCTAGGTACTGAGAGGTTGATTCTTGGAGTCGAGGGTACTTGGACCCTTTTCTCCCTTGGAAGTGGAGGGGGTTGATCTACCAGGTCATCCCCTTCCTCATCTGACTGGTCTTCACCATTTTCAGATGGGTGGTCCTTAGCATACCCAGCCAACAGCTCCTAGAGCTTTTGTTTGGTGGGATGGGACCCCATAGCTATGTTTTTAATTTTACATAGGGACCTTAACTCCTTGAAAGACAAGTGAAGTTCTGTCATTGTGGTTATTTTCACTAACAGCTGGGTTCTTGTTTTGAGACCTAGTTAAAAAAAACTTCTAACCCTAGCTAAAGTGACTTTTTATTTTTCTAAAATTCTAAAGGGACTTAACCAAGGCCCTAACAAGACTTTTAGTAATTTTGCAAAAATGCCAATTTGAAAAATCAGATTTCTAAAGACAATTTAAGAGTTCTGTCGTGTGATCAGGTGGTAACCAAGTAGTCCAACAAATGCAAAGCTGTATAACCCACCGCTGATCCACCAATGTAGGAAGCTGGCTCTGTATATACTATACCAAAGTGAGGTATAGTGTGCACAGTCCAGTGGATCCCCAAAGGAAGGCAGAGTTAAAGTTAGATAGCACCTCACTCTCTATTTGTGGTAGTGTGGTCGAGCAGTAAGGCAGTATCAGAGGACAGTGTTGAGCATTTGTTGTACGCACTCAGTCAGCAAATGAATTCACGCACTCAAAGACTGAACTTCAGACCAATTTGTTTTTGTATGAAAATATACTTTATTTTATTTTCTAGAACCAAGCAAGCCTGGCACAGGTAAGCAATAAATACTTTACAGTAGTAATGCAGTTTGTAAACAGTTTGAATTGAAATTGTATATGCACTTTGTTTTGACTTACAGTATGGTTTCAGAGAAATGCAATACTTTGTAAATACAGTACATAGACTTGAATGGGCTTTTCAGTAAAATTACAGGTAAGTTACTTTTGAGATTACTTTTCTTACTCCGAGTAGTATACCTGGATACTACTCTGGGACATTTCCTGCAAACAGGTAAGTAAAATCGTTTTTGTTAGTGCAATTTTAAAGAATTTCTTAAGGTTTTCAAACTCCACACTTAGAAACTTTTCCAAGAAAAACAGTCAATGTTATCCTATGGAGGAAAATAGTGTTATCGGTTTTAGGGTAAGTATTTGGTAGTGGGAGTTGAGGTTCTGGGGGTAGACTCGGGGGTCCCCCGGAGTCAAGGATGCACTCTAGTTACACCCTCAGCGGCACTAGGGCGGCCGGGTGCAGAGTGCTGAGGCCCAATGTTATCCAATAGGGGATAGGGGGCCTCAGGTTGGTGGCTCCTGGCAAGCAGGCCACTTGGTTGTGGGAGCAAAGCTCCTGGACTTTAGCTCAGGGCAAATGGGGAAACAAAGTAGCACCAAAGGTGCACCCTCAGCAGCACTAGGGCGGCTGGGTGCAGGGTGCTGTTTCGACGGCGGGTGCCCTGTTTTCAGTGGGGAACCTCCAGTTTGGAAAGGCACTGCAGGTTTGGGGACGAAGGTCTTCTGGGTGCGACCACCACTTCGAGAGGTACGTTGGGAAGTTAGGGGTTTGTTAGGCACTGTCGGTTTGGCCACCCAAGGCCGTCGGGTGCAGGGGTGCCTTTTGGGGTCGGATCTTCTTACCAGCTCCTGGTCGCGGTTGGGGGGACCTTCCGGATTTAGGCTGCAGGCGTCGGCTGGAGGCTTGAGGCATGTCAGGAGTCGCCGGATCTCTGGTCAGGAACGCCGGGGTGACCTCCTCGTGGTGTTTGCCCACTCGAGCTCGGGCTGTGGACGGCGGGTGCAGAGTGGGGCGGATTTGCTGTGTCCGCCAGAGGTTGCAGATGAACAAATCCGGTGTTCACAGGAGACCAAGTCTCTGTGGTTGAAGGCAGGCAGGTCCTCCGGGGTTTTCGAGGTTGCTGGCTGCAGGACACACTGGGATTTCGCATGAGCAGGTTTGAGGGGGAAGACAGGCCGGTAGGGCTGGGGCCAAGTCAGTAGGCATCTTCCTCTTGTTAGCTGCTGCACGGCTGTTCGGTTTTCCTCCTCCTTCTTGTAGTTTCTTCTTGCCTGAGGAAGCAAGGTTCAGGGGTGCCCCTAAATACTAGATTTAGGGGCGTTACAGGTAGTTAAAATGCAGGGACCAATGGGTCCCTACCCTGGGGTGGGTACACCCCCTATTATGCCACCCTCCAGTGGGAGGGGGGCATGAGCCTGTCCCTGGTTGGCTGAGTCCCCCTCCCCCCCCCCCGTCCCCCCCTCCATCTGCAAGATGGCGGGGACTGGGAGATGTGCTTCACCTCGCCTCTGCCACCTGAGGGGTGGAGTTGGCAGAGGTGGGCAAACATCTCTTCCTCACTTGTTTTTCCCGCCGGTTTTCCCGCCCAAAGTGGGGGTCAGAACCAGTGGGGACCAGTTGCTGAAAGCAGCAAGTGGCCTGGGGAAGTTCACAAAGGCGCGGCAAGCCTTTAAAGCTTCCCCTTCGTGAACCCTGCCCATCCTGGGGGAGGAGGCTTGGCACCTGGTACCAGGATGTGCATTGTTTCAGGCCCCAGAGAGCAGCAGGCTCTCGACCCAGGGGTCCATAAACATGTCTGGTGGTGGCAGCTGAAAGCAGCCACTCAGCCTGGACAGTAGTGGTGGGTTAGTTTTCAGGGGGCATCTCTTTTTTCATTAAATTCCACACTGGCATCAGTGTGGGTTTAATGTGCTGAGAAGTTTGATACCAAACTTCTCAGTTTTCAGTGTAGCCATTATGGTGCTGTGGAGTTCGTAATGACAAACTCCCAGCACCATATACTCTTAATGGCAGCACTGCACTTACAATGTCTAAGAATGGATTTAGACACTGTAGGGGTACAGGGCTCATGCACCTGTACCCTCACCACTGGTATAGTGCACCCAGCTAGAGGGGTGACTGATCTATGCCAGGGCAGTGGGTTGTAGGCATGGCACACAGAGATGTGTGCCATGTCGACTCTTCACTTTGTTCTGCACCAAAACACGTAGCCTGCAAAGGCAGTGTGTGTAAAGGTACAGGACCTCTAAAGGTGGCACAATAAGTGCTGCAGCCCTTAATGGCCTTCTCTGGTCACAGTGCCCTGGGTACCTGTGGTACCATTTACCAGGGGCTGACCTGTTGGGGAAAGAACATAGGCCCTAGGTACCTGATTAGCAGGAGCCCAGGGCACACTCAGTCGAAGCACATCAGCAATTCAGCAAAAAGTGGGGGCAACCATGCAGAAAGAGGGCACTTTCTCACACCCTTTATATACTATACCAAAATGAGGTATAGTGTGCACAGAGTCCAGTGGAACCCCAAAGGTAGGCAGAGGTAAAAGTAGATAGCACCTTACTCTCTATTTGTGGTAGTGTGGGCGAGCAGTAAGGCTTTATCAGAGGGTAGTGTTAAGCATTTGTTGTACACACTCAATCAGCAAATGTCACACACTCAAAGACTGAACTCAGACCAATTCGCTTTGTATAAAAAATATTATTTAGTTGTATTTATTTCCTAGAACCATGCAGGCCTGGCACAGGTAAGTGTATATGATAATTTTCAAGGCAGGTTGAACAATACAAGCAAGCTGAATGAAAATGACTTCGTTACAGGTTTGTAAATGCTTTCAATACAGTGGAAATTACTGGTAGATTACTTTGAATTACTTTCTGGATTACCTTTTCTACTCTGTGTGATCCACCTAGATATCACACTGGGACAGTTGGTATTCTGGGTTTAGAACCAGGGTTCCCCCAGGGTCAAGGATGCACTCTCAAAGCACCCTCAGCGGCACTAGGGCGGTCGGGTGCAGTTTGCTGAGGCCCAATGTTATCCAATGAGGGATAGCGGGCCTCCGGTTGGTGGCTGCTCACGAGTAGGCCACAAGGTTGTGGGAGCAAAGCTCCTGGGGTTTAGCTCAGGGCAAAGGGGATCGTTTTAGCACCCAAAGTACACCCGCAGCGGCGTCTGGGTGCAGGGTGCTGGTTTGGTGTCGGGTGCCCTGTTGATTTCAGTGGGGATTCTCCGGTTTCAACAAAGACTGCAGGCTCGGGTACGGATATCTTCTGGTGGTGACCACCAGTCGGAGAGTTAAGTTGGGATGCCTGGGGATGCTGATACACCGTCAGTTGGGCCACCCCAGGCCGTGGGACTTCGGGTGCAGGAGTGTCTTTAGGTGTCGGGTTTTCCTTACCAGCTCCGGTCGCGGTCGAGGGGATCCTCCAGAGAGAGGCTGCAGGCTTCGCTGGGAGATTCGAGACAGGTCAGAGATCACCAGATCTCAAGTCAGGATCGCCAGAGAGACCTCTTGGTGGTGTTGGACCACTCTAACTCAGGCTGTGGGCTTCGGGTGCAGAGTGGTGCAGACTCGCGGATTTGGCTGGAGCCAGAGTCTGTTGGTGAGCAAATCCGGTGCTCACAGGAGACAGTCTTTTCTGTGGAAGGCAGTGCAGGTCCTCGGGGTTCTTGAGGTTGCTGGCTGCAGGACACACCGGGATTGCGCTGCTGCAGGTTCGAGGTGGCGACAGGCCGGTAGGGCTGGGGCCAAGTCAGTGGGTGTCCTCTTCTTAGCTTTAGCACGGCCTCTTTAGTCCTCCTTCTTCTTTTCATCTTAGTCGGTTCTTGTCTGAGGAGGAAAGGTTTAGACGTGCCCCTAAATGCTAGATTTAGGGGCGTTACAGGTAGGTAAAGGTTGGGACCAATGGGTTCCTTCGTGGGGGAGGGTGCACCCGCTATTATGCCACCCTCAAGTGGGAGGGGGGCATATGCTGGGTCCCCCATCCGGAAGATGGCGGGGACTGAGTTGTGCTTCACCTCGCCTCCCCCACCTGAGGGGTGGGGTTGGCAAAGGTGGGCACACCTCCCTTCCTCACTTGGTTTTCCCACTGATTCTCCCGCCCAAAGTGGGGGTGAAAACCGGTGGGGGCAGTTGCTGGAAGCAGCAAAAGGCCTGGAGAAGCTCACAAAGGCGGCAAGCCTTTGAAGCTTCTCCTTCGTGGACCCTGCCCATCCTGGGGGAGGAGGCTTGGCACCTTGTCCCAGGATGTGCATTGTTTTAGACCCCCGAGAGCAGCAGGCTCTAGACCCAGGGGTCCAGAAACATGTCTGGTGGTGGCAGCTGGTGAGCAGCCACTCAGCCTGGACACTAGTGTTAGGTCGTTTTTCCGGGGGCATCTCTAAGATGCCCTCTGAGTGCATTTTTCATTAAATCCCACACTGGCATCAGTGTGGGTTTAATGTGCTGAGAAGTTTGATACCAAACTTCCCAGTTTTCAGTAAAGCCATTATGGTGCTGTGGAGTCCGTAATGACAAACTCCCAGTACCATGTATGTAATGTAAGGTACACTTATATAGCGCAGCTGCCACCCCAGGGGTATCCTGGCGCTTAAGTTACCAAATCATCCACTGCACGTAACTAAGCTGAGATAGGCAGGAGTCAGTCTCTAGGAAACAGTCTGGTTTTCAATTCCTTCCTGAAGCGTGACAAGGTGTTCAGTTGTCTAAGTTCCGGGGGCAAAGCCTTCCAAAGTCTAGATGCTGTAAAGCTAAAAGATCTGCCACCCATTCGCACTTTACTGACATGGGGAACGCAAACCAAGTTAGCAGAAGAAGAACGCAAGTATCTAACAGGGGAATACCATACAAATTTCCTTTGCAACAATTTAGGTCCGGTTTTATGTATTGCCCTATAGACCATACGGAGTGCCTTAAATTGGACTCTTTGCGCAATAGGCAGCCAATGTAGGTCCTTCAACGCCAGTGAGGCTGAGGCTCTACGCGGTCGGTTTAGCGCCAACTTAGCCGCCATGATCTGCACTCTTTGCAATTTTATTATCAGGGACGCTGGGGCACCTAAAAGGAGTGCATTACAATAATCCAATCTGCTTAGAACTATACTCCGCACCACTTGAGATCTAGCAAGAATAGGTAAAAACGGGAGAATCTTCCGAAGAGCTCGGAGCAGAGATAGACAGGTGTTCACCGTTTTATTCACCTGGGAATCTAATTGTAGATTGCTATCCAGCATCACTCCTAAATTGCGCACTGTACTAGCGGGCAATACGGAGTTGTTGGCCGTGCCTGGCCAAGTCTACTGGGAGTGGTCGCTGAATTTTACCTGCGGTACAACACAAAATTTCAGTTTTTTCCCCATTAAATTGCAATGAGTTCTCTTTCAGCCATTCTGCTGTTCTATGCATACAGTTGTGGAATTTTTCTAAAGGCACTGCTTTGCTGCCCTCAACAGAGAAGACAAGCTGAGTGTCGTCCGCATAGTTTGACATCAATGCCAAATGATTTAATTAAAATAATAAGTGGTCGAAGATAAAGATTAAACAAAATCGGGCTGATAGCCGAGCCCTGTGGAACCCCATGTTTAACATCTCTATTCTGAGAGGTAAATGGCAACAGGGTCACTGCCTGCTGCCTATTAGAGAAAAGGGTACAGCCAGTCCCGAGCCCTACCCGTAACACCCATCTCCACTACTCTCTTAATCAGGATACAATGGTTAACCGTATCGAATGTGGCCGACATGTCAAGCAGCACTAAAAAGGCTGTCTGACCACTGTCGGCCCGCATTCGCAGGTCATCCAAGACTGCCACCAAGGCAGTCTCTGTTCCATGTGCAGGGCGAAATCCAAATTGGACTTCGTCCAGCAACTCATTATCCTCAACAAATTTTGAGAGAGATTTACTCACTATCTTCTCCAAGATCTTAATCGGATACGGTAGCAGGGAGATGGGTCTGTAATTGGAAGGACATTGGGGATCCAGTGTAGCCTTTTTTAACAGTGGAGAAACCACCGCCTTTTTCCAGCAATCCGGTACTACCCCAATAGTTGGGGATTGACAACAGATTTGAATCAGATGTGGAAAAAGTTCACTACCAAACAGTTTCCAGAACTTGTGTGGAAGTGGGTCCATAGGGGAACCTGAGGAGATGCCAGCTGCAATTACATTAAATTCCTCTTGTGAGGGGATCTGGAATTGATCCAAAAATGTCGTATGTTCCCTTTCATTTATGTCACAGTTTATTAAGGTGTCATTACCAATAAACCGGAGCGCATCATCATCCGTAGAGGACTTTAGTCCATTTAAAATTTTATTGATTTTTTCCTCAAAAAAGACTGCTAATTCATCACAATTCTTGCGATGCCGGAATTTTAGGCTTTGCGCAGTCTGGGTTGGACAAGGCTCTTACTAAGCTAAATAAGGTTTGAGATTTATTAGCTGAATGTAAGATGGTCTCCTCAAGGTATTTGGCCTTAGCTTTGCCTATCGATTCTTTATAGATGTGGAGCAGATTTTTTTAAGGCTGCTTTATCTATCTCTAGGTAATTCCTCCTCCATTTCCTTTCCGCTTGTTTACAGCTAGTCTTCAACAGTCTTAGCTCTTCATTATACCAGGGGCGGAGGGTTTTTACAATTTTTAGCTTTCCTCAAAGGGGCTAACTGATCTAACGCCTTAGTGATTTGATGACATAGATTCAGGTAGTTCAACTCCACTGAGTCATAAATGACAACTCTATCATCAACCAACCGGGGAAGATCCGCTAATTTTAATATTTTAGACCATTCTCTACTAGTTCGAGTAACGGTCATATAATCAGCTTGTTTTAGGCAATTAGCTACTTTTAAGGAAAAAGAAACCAAAAAATGGTCTGTCCAACATAACGGAAGTATGTCCTTTACATCTGTGTCTTTTTCACCAGCAAAGACAAGATCAAGCACATGGCCCTTCTGATGAGTAGGATGTAGTACCAACTGTTGGAGGTTAACATTCTCACAAGCCTGGCAAAGCTCTTTAAACGCTGTGTCAAGGGTACCATTCTCACAGAAATTAAAATCTCCAAGGATCAATAGTTTAGAGTGAGAGAGTGATAAATTATATATCACATCAATCAGTTCTTGATAGCCATGGGCAGCTCCACCTGGTGGTCTATAACAAAGTAGGCCTGTGCATAAAGTACCGCTGGTATCCTTAAGTGAAAACCCCAGTGATTCAATCCCCGGAATATCCTCTACACAGAGTGAGGTGAAATTCCAGGTGTCTTTATAAATAAATCCTACTCCTCCTCCCCCTCTCCCATCCAGTCTAGGCTTGTGGCAAATTTTATAACCTGGGGGGCAAGCTAAGCCCAGTTCAACTTCTCTATCTACTCATGTCCAAGTTTCTGTAAGAAACAGGACATCGAAATTATGATCTTCTAATAATGTATAGATCTCCAGGTAATGTTTAGCCAGGGATCTAACATTGATCAATTCACAGTTAAGAGTCTCTGATATAACTTTCTTAAGAAAACTCTTACCGTCAGTGCCATTTTCATTCAACATGGTCCTATCTCTCCGAGTATCAAGTCGGATAAGCTCATCTCTAGAGTAGACCATCTACTCTTAATGGCATTACTGCACGTACAATGCCTAATAATTGGCTTAGACACTGTAGGGGTACAGGGCACATGCACCTGCACCCTCACCGCTGGTATAGTGCACCCAGCTAGAGGTATGGCTGACCTATGCCAGGGCAGTGGGTTGTAGGCATGACACACAGGATTTGTGCCATGTCGACTCTTCACTTTGTTCTGCACCAAAACACGCAGCCTGCAAAGGCAGTGTGTGGATGTAAAGGTACCAGGCCTCTAAGGGTGGCACAATAAGTGCTGCAGCCGTTAGAGGCCTTCCCTGGCCACAGTGCCCTTGGTACCTGTGGTACCATTTACAAGGGACTGACCTGTGGCCAAAGAGTGACAATTGAGTTTTGTTTTCAATGCAGTTTGGGGAAAGAACATAGGCCCTGGGTACCTGTTTGGCAGGAACCCTGGGCACACTCAGTCAAAGCACATCAGCAGGTAAGCAGAAAGTGGGGGCAACCATGCAAAAAGAGGGCACTTTCTTACAGAACTCAGTTATTTTCGACGGAGGGTTCTATCCCCGGATTGTAACAGCAGGAGAAATATCAACGGGGCCAGAGATATTCGTACTGAAATTTGGGGACAAGCGCTACAACTCTGCATTTAAGAGTGGCAAAATATCAGACAAGTAGGTACCACCACCTGAAAAGGAGAGCAAGAGGCTTGACCTGGTGGGGAGGAAATGGAGAGGGAGGATGCAACGCAGTGGTGTATTGCGAACTCAAATGAACTGTTGAACAGATACGGCCATCAGCAGTGGGACGAGATAGTCCCTCATGCAACACCTTCCTGAAGAGCATAGAAAGAGGGTCAAAGCAGCAATTCAAGGGGACGGAACATAGCCAATACCTGCCTAAAGTCAGCCCTGGATAAAGAATCAGAAGATGGTGACTACGCACAGGAACATCCAGGGTCGTATATGGGATGGCATACCACCGAATGGTGGTCGACGCCCACAAAAGAAAGAGAGAAAAGACCTTTCTGGGCCCAACCACTAGATGGCGGAATAATGCACAGCATGTGAATCCAGAAAACTCTTCAAGCTGTAAACTGCTCCTACTGGTAAGTAACCATTTCGTTCACAATCAAGGCATCCTCTCCAGAGTTATAACTGACCACTTGTTCTTCCCTCATCTGGGTTGAGACTGCAAATTTGATTTCTGACAAAAGTGAGATGGAAAGTGGCTGATCTCTTGATCCTACAGTGATCTTCACTCACCTTGGACACAAAATTCAAGGGTCAGTCCACCTGTTGGACGGGTGATTTGGTTTTGACCTGACTATCTTTCCTATTTTCAAGCTAGATTTTAAAACCTAGAATGTGAAAAGTGTTTTGTTTTCATTTGGGAAAAAATTATCAGTTCCAAAGTCCAGCTTTGCGGCTGGGAATTATAAAGTTATGGATGGAAGGTAGGTACCCTTTTTGGAGAATTAGTGTTGCACAGAAATAACTTTCTTCTCTGAGTTCCTGAAGCTTGCCCACACAGATCATGTTAACGGTTTCAAGGGTGTGCAGCTTAGTTGTATGCTGCTTTTTGGTACACAATCCAGACATTTGAAGTTTAAGTAATTCCTTTAATATGTCTGACACTTGTGTGCAGTATTGAAATGGCTTACAAGATGCATATTATTCTTCACTTTAAAGATTTCATAGCTCCTTATTGATCTGCGTTGGTTCTGATAACAGAAGTAGTGCTGGTGCACAGGGGCTGTAATTTAGCTCCAGTTGCAACTGCTCAGATACAGAAGGGTTGGCTTAAGTAATATAGTTATTGGCACGCTCCAGTGAAGACATTCAAACTGCTGATTCTACTGCCTCCTACTTAAGTATTTTATTGTGGAGAAATACTTGTTCAGTGTTTAAGACTACTGTTCTAACTGCTGTTTGTTTATCTCTACAGGTAAATGGGAAGTGGAAGAAATGAAGGATACCAGGCTCCCAGGAGACAAAGGACTTGTACTTGTGACACGTGCAAAACATCACGCAATCTCCAGCAAACTAAAGAAACCCTTTGTCTTTGACAGCAAGTCGCTCATTGTGCAGTAAGTACCACATTTTGCTAAAGGGGGGTAATAAAGGCGGATTGTGGAATACGAAGAGTTAATTTTTCCTGATGTTTTTATTAATCAAAAACTGACTGTGTGATTTTAAACACTTAAAGCGCAAGCACTCAATCCAGTTATAATAAAAGTATCTGTATCCAAAGCAACCCGGGCGGAGTTCCGCTACGCTGGAGTTCCGCAAGCAGGGGAGTGCGTAACCTTGCGCCGTTCGGGCTGATTTTTGGTGCCGGGTGTTTGTCCCACGCTGTAACATCAGTGCAAACGGCACCATGCGCAGCGCAAGACGCTGCTTCTTTCTGCTGCTGGAGTAGAAGTTCTACTCGGCGGGCAGCTTCCTCAACGCGAACGGAAGGTTTCTCAAAGCGAGCGGTAGCGACCATCTGCGACCGCCCGTGTTGAGAAATCTTGCCGGCAGGTGAGCTGGAGTAAGATTTTCCTCGCTTGCACTCTCTAGCTTAACATTGGCGAGCAAGGAAAAACTCCTCTCCAAAGTTTTTCGGAACTCGCGGAGCGGAAAAGCCTCCGCAACCACGAGCGGAGCCGAATTTCACGCCCAAGCCTAATCTAGAGGCAAAGTTTTAATTTAACTCTAAATATTGTAGAAATGTGGGTTTCTATTGCAGTAACCACCCCACTTTTTGCCCGGTTTCTGATGCACTTTGAGTGTGCCCTGGGTCCCTGCCAATTGGGTTTCAAGGCCTGTGTATTTTCCCAAAACTGTACCATTGTTCCCTGAATTGGCACCCCTCTGGTCCACATAAAAAGTCCCTTCTAAAAGGTACCAGTGGTACAGAGGACCTTGTGATCAGAGAGGGTCCTTTTAGGGCTGCAGCATGTATTGTGCCACCCTAAAAGACCCTACACCAAACACATACACCCTGCCATTGCTGGCTATGTGTTGTGTAGCTAAACTAAAAGAGTCGACATGGCACACCTTCCTGAGTTCCATGCCTTCACCCCACTTCCTGTGGCATAGGTAAGTCACCCCTCTGGCAGGCCATACAGCCCTAAGGCAGGGTGCACTATAACACAGGTAAGGGCTTAGCTGCATGAGCAATATGCCCCTACAGTGTCTGTGCCATTTCACAGACATTGTAAGTGCTGTGAAACCATTTTGAGTACATGGGCTGGGAGTTTGTCAACACGAACTCCACAGCACCATGATGGCTTTTATGAAATGTTTCAGCATTATAAACCCACACTGATGCCAGTGTTGGATTTATTATAAAATGCACTCAGAGAGCATCTTAGATGCCCTATGAAAAGCGACCAACTTTTAGTGCATTAGCTGACTGGTCTCAGCCAGCCACCACCAGACAGGTTTCGGACCTCATGGGGTGAGAACCTTTGTGCTCTCGGAGGTCAGAAACAAAATATACTCTGGGTGGAGGTGCTTCACACCTCCCTCTGGCATGAACAGCAAGACTTGGCGGTGAGCCTCAAAGGCTCTCACATTGTGATGTGCTGATTTTGGACAGCCCCAACTAGTGGAGATGCCCACCCCCTGTCCAAGCCCCACTTTTGGTGGCAGGACAGGTGGGACAATTAGTAGGCAGAGGAGTGTCCCGCTTGGCCTGGCACACCCCTAAGGTGGCCAGAAGCTGAGGTGAACCCCTCTCTCAAAAATTCTCCAGCTTGAATTGGCAGAATTAGGCCAATAGAAACAGCGCTGTGCCCCTCTCCCCAAAGGGAGGGAGCACCTAGAAGGGTATAGTCACCCTAGGGGACCGTGGCCATTGGCTACTGCCCCCCGACTTCAGTAACGCCCTTAAATTTAGTGTTTCGATGACTTAAGGAGGACCGAAGAGCCGTACAGCAGTGGAGAAGAGTATGATTGACTTGGCCACAGCCCTAACGGCCTGTCTCCGCCTCCAACAACCCTGCTTCAAGAAACCGGCGTGGTCCGCAGATAGCAACCTTAAGAACCGCAGAGGACCTGTGCTGTCTTCGACAAAGACTCTTGTCTCCCATTCTCACCAGATTTGTCCAGCAGAGAAACCAACTCCTGTCTCCGGATTTGCAACACTGCACCGCTCTGCACCCAACGCCCGAGTTTAAGTGACTCGCCTATCCTGTGAAGTCTCCCCGGCGATCGCTACCTAGTCTGCATCGGTGGCTGATCCCCTCCCCCTTGACTCCTGCAGTCTCTGTTCGAAGAGTCTGTCCCCCAACCGCGACCGGTACCAGCTGAGAAAGCCCAACACCAAAAGGCACCCCTGCATCCTCTGCCCCCTACCTTGGGGATCCCAGTTATTGGTGCCCAGGTGTCCCTTAGCAATCCAACTTACCTGCCCAGCCATTGGTCCCCATGTCCTGCCTCCTGGTCCAAGCCTGCACCCTCTTTCTGAAACCGACCTCCATTGGAAAGCATTGGGTGCCCAGTTCTGATTTGCACCCGGCTGCCCCTGTGCCGCTGGTGATGTAGCTCTGGTGCTGCTTTGTGCATCGCTGGTACCTACTTGCAAAAACGTGCCTCTTAGAGGATGCCCCCCCGCATTGGAGAACATTGGGGCCAGTGACCTCTGGATCCAGCCGCCCCAGTGCCGCTGGTGGTGCAGTACCTACCTGGTCTTGACCCTTGTCCTGTGTTGTCCTAAACCCCTGAAGCCTGGGGAAGTAAGTAGAGTACTTACCTGCAAACAGTTTAACATTTTTTTTCCTCCTTAAGATTGCATTGTAAGTCTACCTGTTGCATTGAACTGTCTATATGTATCACTGCAAAATCATGCAACTGTACTTGATTGACATTTACAGAAAACATTCTTAAAACTGTAAAATATCTAACTGCATTTACAAAACATTACTGCATTCTTGTAGAGTATTGCTATTTTTACAACACTGTAAAACTTACCAGCACTAAGTGATTCTTGGGTGTAGAATAAAATAACTAGAAACAGCTTTGTTCGAGGCATGTGTGCTGTAGATATACAAACTAATTGGTCTGGGTTCAGTCTTTGTGTGTGCTATCATTTCTTGCCTGGGTGTGTTCAATACATGCTTAACACTACCCTCTGATAAGCCTAACTGCTCAGCCCAGCTACCACTAATTTGAGAATAAGGTATTATCTACTTTAACCTCTTCCATATCTTTGCGGACTCACTCTACTCTGTGCACACTGTACCTCTCTTTGGTATAGTATATACAGAGCCAGCTTCCTACAGGCTGCTGCCTGAAAGCACAGAGGTTGCAGACTAAATTAGGTTTATACTCTGGGCGTGGTCGCGCCAACGGCAAGATGGCTGCGCAGTAAACGAGCTCCGCCGAGCTATCCCATCGGTAACAATCCTTCATCTGAGGGCACCATCTGGCCCCCTATGCAGCCGCCTGATACCACTTACCTGCACTGCTGCCTGAGGGGCCCTGAGGCGTCTGATTCCGGGTGCTTTGCCGCCTCAACTCCGCCGGCCGCCCTGGTCGGCTGCGTGGGCCTGGCCTGACCGGCGGGGCCTGCCCTGTCGCTGCTGCTGGCGCCTTCTGGCACGTTCCTGGGCCAGGCCCGGGAGATTAGGGAGATTAATCACCAAGGCAATGTCCTATCCTTTTACCCTGACTTTACCCTGTTTGTCCAGGCTGCTCGCAGGGAATTCCTCGCCGTCAAACGTATCCTGCAGCAGCTTCACATTACCTACGCCATGCTCTACCCTTCCAATCTTCGTATCGACTGTGGGTAAAAGCCAAGAGTCTTCACTGATCCGAAAGCGGCCCTTACCTTTGCCAAGCAACTACAGAAATCGCCCACTCGTAACCGCCGTACCATCTCCGAGGACAGCCGTCTGAGCGACAACGATTGACTCCTACTTGAATCAACTTCTCCCCGTAGCTATGCATGACTCTTGGCACTCACTTCATGTACACCGCTAGACGTAGTGTTACTTGTATCCTATCTCATGCACCTACTCGCAGACTGCATTGTGTTCGCAAGATGTCTAGTAATTTGTCATTTTTGCTGGGGTAGCATTGTCTGCGTGAGCACTGGTCCCTCTTGGTACACCTCACTCGCCCTGCCTTAACAGTGCGGAATGCACTCGGACACATGTACTGTTTCTAAGTTACTTCCCTCTGTGCCATCCAACGCTCGGCCCCCCTGCCCACGGGGCAATGGATAAGCCCACGCAGCTCAAAGGGATGATTCCCACATCTGTACCACTTCCTCCAAGTTTGGGGTTCCTGTGTGGGGGTGGACTTGATACTCAACCTATTTGAGGGGTTGGAGTGGGTGGGGTGTGGGTCTGGGTTTGTTATTTTGGGGTTCGCATCAGACAACCTTTTCATGTAGTCTGCTGCTTTGTTTTTCTTGTATTGTTTATGGCATGTCATCACATGCACGCACTTCATGACAGCTCACACTGTAAGGCACTGGCTTTCCTTGGTCTGACTTTAGACCTCTGGCGCTGTCTCATCATTTCCCCCTTGACTGTTCTATGACTGATACCACCTTTGTGACATGGAATATTAGGGGCCTGAATGATTATCGCAAAGCACGGCTCATGCACGCACACCTCAACAGACACAAGGTGGACGTTTGCTTTCTTCAGGAGACACATTTTCCTGCTACCTCATCCAGGCTGTACTCTCGCCACTGGGGGGAATCCTATAACACTTTCTACTCTACGCGAGCGGCGTCACCATCCTCTTCAGGAGGGGCCTCCCCTGGCATGGCACCCACTCCTTCATAGACACTCTGGCCGCTATGTAAACCTTGCCGGTACCCTCTATAACCAGCCATTGATACTTGCGGCGCTCAACGGCCCCAATACTGATGACCCCAGCTTTCTCACTCCGTTCTGGCAAATCGTACCTTCTCTGGGGCCCCATTCCCTGATTTGGGGGGGCGATTTTAACATTGCACCTTCGCCGGCACTGGACCGCTCGGGAATTGCACACATCACCCGCAAGCCACTGCTACCCTCCATTCAATCCTAGAGGACAACTCCCTGCTAGATGCCTGGCGGCATGAGCACCCAGGTGTGCGCGAAGGCTCCTGCATCTCCGGCTCACGCGGAGCATGGTCCCGCATCGACCTACGGCTTAACACCAGAGATGCCGCCTCCTGGACCACTTCAGTAGATCACCTGGCCCGCACATTGTCCGATCACGCCCCGGTGCGACAGTGCCTGCTCACCCTGCGTCGCATGTTCGCATGGCGCCTGCCCCCGAACTTGCTCTGTGACGCTGCTTTCCGGGAAGATATCTGAGGTGCCTTTATCGAATACTTCGAGCGCAACACTGGCTCCGTTGAGTCACCTTCAACACTCTGGGAGGCCTTCAAGGTCGTAATCAGGGGGAAATGCATCGTGAAACAATCCGGGGTGTTGAAATCCATTAGGGACACCCTTGAACGTCTGGAAAAGGACATCAAAACCCTAGACCTCCAGCATTCCCAGGATCCCAACCCGGCCACTCTGGCCTCCATTAGGTCCAAGCTTACTGAGTTTCATGAGGAGGCGGATCGGGAGGTGGCGTTCCTTGGTAGGGAGGCCTGCGCTCGCCGTTATGGGGAGGGCGATCGGCCCGGCAGTACCCTAGCGAATCTTCTCAGGCAGCCACATGCATCCTCCTACATTACAGCACTCTGCGACGAGTCCGCTGTGCGAACTACCTCCCCCTCGGACATTATCTAGAGGATCTCTGCTTTCTACTCACAATTGTACACTGCGGGGGAGGCCGCCTCTAGGGAATCCCTTGATCAATATTTTGACTCCATTGAGCTGTTATGGCTCGGCAACGGTCACCGGGACTATTTGGATGAACCATTCACACACGGGAAATCTCAAAGGTCATCTCAGGTCTCCCGTGCGACAAGGCCCCGGGCTCAGATGGGCTCACCCCCGCATTTTATAAAGAATACACGTCCCTCCTTGTCCCACACATGGCTGAGATGTATAATGAGTCCCTGGACCTGGGTAGGTTTCCCCCATCTCTCCGCGAAGCCATGATCACTCTTTTATTAAAGCCAGATAAACCCCCCGAGAGCTGTGATTCCTATCGTCCGTTATCTTTAATTATTACCGACAATAAAATTTATGCTAAACTTCTGGCCAATCACCTCCTCCCGCTGATGCCCTTAATAGCTCACCCTGATCAATCGGGGTTCATCCCGGGTCGCGTCACCTCACATAATTTGCGCACCGTTTTTTCGGTCCTTTACCAGATCAATCCCTCTTTGCCTGCGGTGGCTGCCCTCCTGGACGCTACCAAGGCTTTCGACACTCTTGAGTGGCCCGCCCTTTTCTACCTCCTGCCTCGCCTGGGCTTTAGTCTGTTTCGTGCGGAAAATTCAGCTTCTCTATACACTCCCAACGGCACGTATTAGGGTCAAAGGGCAGGTGACTGATCCCATAGCAATCACGAGGGGCACCAGACAGGTTTGTCCTCTATCCCCCATGTTATTTGCTATCGGAATGGAACCTCTGGTGGCGCGCCTACGCCAGCACCACACTCAGCGAGGCATTGGCTTCACGTCCCGCGCTCTTGTCACATCCATGTATGCCGACCACGTCACAATATATATATATCCGAGAGCCACAAGAGAATCTGGCTCCCATGACTAGGGAGGTTATCTGTTTCGGCTGCCTGTCCGGGGTCCAGATCAATTGGGGCAAGTCCGTCCTGTTCCCACTGGCAAAGCAGAGCTTACATGATCCTAATGGAGATGCAAATGAGAGGGGATATACAGAGACACCACTCGATAAGATACTGCTAGCCCACCCACATAGTACAGAGAGATTGTGGTAATATGCCATCCCCTCACAAACGTACGATACCGGATATAAGCCTGTTGAATAACCCTAGAAAACCCAGACAGACAATATTTCTTGTTAATAGACGTAGCATTGACGTATTGTTGCAGGAACCTCTTATAGAGCGGGCATGACCAATATGGCTTCAAAATGTGGAACGCAGATTCTTCTCAACGTACTTCACATACTCCACGGGGGTCGCAATACTAATTAGAAATGGATTGCCATTAAAACATATCTGCACTGTATCTGATGCCGAAGGGAGATACGTGGTACCTTAGATCATACTTCAACAAATTTTATGTTAATAAATACATACAGACCCAATCATGATGAGCTGGCCTACTTCTCCCAAGTTGAAGCAAGATGCATGGCCCTTCAACCATGCATAGTTATATAGGGGTTGAGAACACAATGTAGCCTTGCATTAACCAAGCGCAAATATGAAAGCTCTGGAAATGTTCGCTCAGTATTATCCATGCGTATGAGCTGGTCTGTCTGGAGACTCAAACACCTGTACCAAAAAACATATACAGACTACTCTGCCGCACACAATTCAGAGGAAAGTCTAGACTACTGGCTGTGATCATGGGATATAGTGGACTGAAGCTACTCTATCATACACTTACCCAGAACATACTCTCATCGGTCTCCTGTAGTCATAACACTGAATGTGCCTACCAGTATGGGAACATGTAGAATATGGAAATTTCAATAAGATGTGCTTTTAGATAGGGACTTTATAGAGGAGATACGCCAGGTGATTACACCTTATTTTGACACTAACCTGGGCAGTTAGACACCTTCTCGGTGTTCTGGGAGGCATTTAATGCCGTAGTGTGAGGCGAATGCATTGCTAAAGGCAATGGAATACTTGGCTCTATCGGTGGCAGACTAAACGTATTTGAAAAAGAGATCTCATCTCTTGAGGATGCATACATACAATCTTGTCGGCCCATAACTCTACTAGAAATGCATGTTAAAATACAAGAGTTACAAGTGGTATCAGACGGAGATCAAATTTCTTGGGAAATATTCCTCAGCCAGAAAATCTAGGTAAGGTGACTGCCCTGGCCACACATTAATACAACCACAGTGGGCATCCTTAGACGTGGTCCAGATAGAGAATGGCATGTATTACCATACAGCCGACATTCTCACTGCCTTTACCAGCTATTACTTTAAACTATACTCCTCAATAGCTCTGAAAGTCACCAGAGGCATAAATGACTACCTGGACAAGGCTACACTAACGTGGCTCGAAGTAGAAGAACGTATGACATTATGCAGCCCTGAGGAAGTAAAAGATGACATTAGCGGCATGCAAAATTGCCCAGTACCGGGGGACGTTGGTTTGAACATTGAATTCTCCGAAGAAAATGCTGAATTATTAACACCCTTCTCACTCCTAAAGTACTAAGAAGGTAGAGAAGAGTCTTCCCCATCACCCCAATGCCAAGAGAAGCGGCAGTCATAACATTACTGAAACCTGACTAGGTCCCATATAGCTCTAAGTCATACCGACCGCTATCGTTAATTAACTTAAATAAGGTTTTTGCGGAGGTACTCACAAATAGACTATTGCCACTAACGCTGGGACTGATGCGCCCCGACCAGTCAGAGTTTATACCCAGAGGGTCTACTGCATATAACTTGCGAACACTATTTGCAATGACACACCAAACAGACCCAGATCTCGAAAAAGCAGTGGTATTTCTAAATGCAGCTTAAGCTTGTGATTCAGTAGAAACTGCTGTTTCTACAAACAGTCCTTTGCAGAATGGAAGTTGATATGGGTATGCTGCAGTAGATGGAATTACTGTACACCCAACCAGTTGCTAAGATAAAAATAAGTGGTAAGATATCCGCTCCAATAAGCATAGAGAGTAAATAATAACGGTGTTCTCAGTCGCCTGTCCTCCTTTAGAATTTTGGTATCCCTATATGCAGACAATTTACTCCTTTTAGTAAAAAAATTAAAAACGGGAAACCGTTTGAATCCCATAATTGGTGAAAATATACCATTCGTGAGATGGTCCCGCCTAACATTTAATTGGTCTAAATCAGTGTAGATGCTGCTGCCCAGAGCCACATGGCGGTCTGCATTAAATTGCCCCCATAATTTGGACTGAGGACTCCATAAGATACCTCGATATAAGTTATTACTGGGATATGGAGAGAATTATACAAGATAACTGGTAAATGCCTTAGCAGAATAGCTGTTCAAATCGATTAATGTAATAGGTTAAACATTTGTTGTTGGTAGGATAGCCTGCATGAAAATGGTAGTACTCCCGAAAGTATTGTACTTGCGTTTTTTTTTTGTTTTTTTTGATCAACTAAAATCGCAGATGGTCAGACTAGCCTTGGCAGGCAAGCAGCCCAGAATTAGATGGGTTTTCCCAGGCCTAGTTTGCATACCGTTGGTTCCACAATACCAGGAAACCACCCCATTAGAAATTTTAAAAGGGACTGGTACGCCTACTCTCGTTAAATAATGTGGTTAATAGGAAACCCAGCAGCATTACATGAAATACACAGTTGACTGCACTATATGGACTAGCCATAATTTGCAATGTCTGATATACTGGTTGCTACTGCCACAAAAAGAGCAGCCCACCCCTCCCCAATGATTTGTAAAATGCAAATCGCTGGCGATGAGTAGGTTCTCAACGTTACATTTATATACCTACATAACCTGTTCCCAAACACTAATTTTATACAAGAATATAAAAGAAGGGTTCCTAGTATTTCATTAGATGTACTTCATAAATATTATATACTTCATTAGGTATGGTCTAGCTTCAACCTCTGAATGTACATGTTCCACCACCCTCAGCTTCAGGCTTTTACACCTCGCACGGTTATGCCTAAGTGTCTGTAAAATTTTGGCAGTATGTAAGAGGAACTCGCTGACATGATGGGTAACCAGATGGAGATCACTCCACTGGTGGCTTTACTAGGACATGTAAAGGAGGTTCCTAAAAAACCTACAGGACATTTTACTGCACTGGCTCTCCTGCTGTGAAGATGAATGGCTATGTGGTGGGGAGGGTGCAACACTTAAGTTGTCCGATTGGCTTATGGTTAACACAATGCAACACCCAAACTGAGATCCATTCAATGTTACTACCAAGCAAATCGAGATCTATAGACATTTGGGGATCGCTCAGACACAATTTAGTGACCAGAGGACATCGCCTCTACTTGTAGTGCATAAGGAGATGTATTGGGTCTACAGTACATTTGGGTCCGATTATATGTTACAAAGGGATATTGTAAACATGGTGGGTGGTAAAATGTACTAGACAATGCTGTGACAAATTTAATTCATATGGTATGCAGCTCCAAGAATATTCCAGAATATATCGTCATACTTGCCTAAATATTCAAACATAAAGATATAAAAAAAGACCTTAGAGTGGTACTTTGCTTCTATCTAGAGTAAACAAAAGATCTTATAATGTATGGCCTTATTAGACAGAGACTAGTCACGTCCAAGTAAGCTATTGACAAAAGGGTTGTAGCTTTCATTTCTTTATCTATTAACAAATAAACCTCTTCTAGGAAAACCTACAGCTAACTCTACCAGAGCTGAAGCAGCTTGGCTCAGAAATGGTTCAGTAACAGATATTTGCGAAGCAGCCACATGGAGGTCAGTGCATACACTCGCACAACTCCATTGTCTAGATTTCGACACTGATGCCAACAATGAAATACTTAGAAACCTCTTCATATTGTCAGGATTCACTGTCAGGGAGTCTCATTGGCCTACTTCTTGGTTTTAATCTTGTGCCTGAAAATTGCCATCTACAAAGGTTGTTAACTTGCTACTGTAGTTTAACATGTATGACCATAAATGAAGATCCTATGATAGAGAGGAAAAGGTTTAGTTGAAGTTCTGGGCCTGCATTGTACGAACCTTAATTGAAGTCATAAATGACTTGCCTGCATCTCAAGCAGGATAATGTTGGGCATTAGTACCAACATACTTCACATAGTCACTGTGAAGAAAAAAGACAAACTGGCTGTGAGAAGATTCTGCCAGTACAATGCATCTTGGGTAGGGTAAGCTCCTGGAACCTTAATGAGACATGGCTCATTTACACTACTTTCAATGTAACCCTATCAGGCTGCACTTTATCCTGACATGCTAGCTTTTGAATCCTTTTGCCCCTCAGCAGTTACCATGCAGGTTTTAAAATATATGGAATACGTTTTTCTTTGTGCTTCCAAAGGATGCTGCTCACTATATGGACACTTGAGCCCTGTGTTTCTAATTCTGTGCTAAACTGCATCAAAGATTTTTTTTGTTCGGGGTCCTCGCATGGAGCGTGGAATTATTTCAACATTCATGACCTCAGTGAAGATTTCTTTGATGCGGTGCTAGGACTAAAGTAAGTAACTTTTTCTTCCATAATCTGGCAACCTCTGTCAGCCAGCGTAACCAATCCCTCGCTAGGGTCAGAAGGCAGACTGCTTTCTGATCTTTCTGGGGCTGAAGAATGGCAGTGTGGTACAGATTACCTACAGGCATAGCATGGGTCTGCTACAGTGCAGGCTCATCCTTGCTTCCACAGTGGCAATGTAGTAGTTCATCAGCATTGCCAATCTTCGTTTTTCCTCCTGAACTTTGGTGAACTGGGCAGCTAGATCTGTCAAGCTCTCCTTACACTAGCCCTAGTCTGTTAGCCTTTAGTCTTGTGCAGGTCTTGAAGTATAAAGTTGCCCAGCCCATCTTCTTGGCATGTGGGTAAGTTTTTTTTATTTCTCTCCCCAAATCACAGTAGCTTTCCTACTCCACAGGCATGGACACCCTGTGGAGGGAAGGTAACAGTACAGCAGAGACTAATTAGTTGTTCAGCAGCCTATTTGCCAACACTGCTGTGAAGACCTTTTGTGCCATGACAACAAAAATAAACCTGCTACTGGTTGAGGTGTCCAGGACCAGTAAGCCAAGATCACAAAGCCAATCGCATAGTCTGCACCATTAAAAAGATTCCAGGCTCGTCCCAACCCCGAGTAGCATCCTGTCTTTTCTTCTTGCCAGATGTTGATGGCTTCTTTGCTCTTGCGTCCCAGTCAGACCATTGGATATTTATTTGCACACACAGGTCCACCTCTGATCCATTTGCCATGAGAGAGAAACACAATACAGAAAAGTGAGAAAGTGGTTCGGGAAGGGTGTATGACTTGTAGGTTGGGTTATCAGATAGTTCTCACCAGCTTGACACAAAGGAGCACCCCACTTGGTACAGCACACACAATAGATATCTGCTAATGATCTGTCCATCGCTGAATCTTTATCCCACACAAACCTACAAACTTCATACATGTTAGATATGATGGAGACAAAATACCCCATTTGTCACTACATCCCAGAGAGCATAGCCATTTGGGTGTACTCCTGACCTAGAGCTGTGATTTGCAGTAGAACTGAAAACCTCCAGTGATTGCCAATCTCATTGTTTGAAAAATACAGGACGGCCCTGAAAACCTAGTAAGTTGGATGGCACAGCTTTACAATCTGTGCAGACTATTATAGTCATAAAACGCAGTAAAACGTTGCTTCAAAAAAGAAACTCTGCTTGTTAAGATTTGCCTTTCATGTCATATTTTGACATTGTCGTAAAGAACCACAAAGGTATGCTTTAATTTATTGACTCAAACATGTTTGATTTTTTTAGGTATGAGGTTAATTTCCAAAATGGAATTGAGTGTGGTGGTGCATATGTGAAACTACTCTCAAAGACTGCAGACCTGAATCTGGTAAGACTAAATCTTTTTTCTTGCTTCATGTTTGAAGTTTTGAGTGTCAATAGTATAGATTCCAAGAAATGATGGGTGTGGCAATAATTTGAATCATTAATAAACCCTCCTTTGTTCCATGTGTCCCGTGAGACCAAACATCTTATGTCGGTTTGTCTCTGGGGCTACAGTTTCATCAGTGTGATGACACGCACTGCAGTTCTATTCTTTCTGCTGGAGGTTGACGTGATGTTTAAGACATTCTGTGCCAGCTGTGAAAATGGCATTGAGCTGGTTAAGTAGATCCTGACAAAACCAAAGTGATTGGTTATAGATGGTAAGTGAAGGCATCTCAAGGGATGAAACATCATTGAACTTGAAGTATTTAGAGTACTGTAAAAAGACATCTATATATATATATCTATATATCTTCACGCTCTCCAAGCCTCCACACAGCAAGGACTTCACGGCACCACGAAGAAGGGTCTAGACAGGTAGTTTCTTCTTTTTGTAAGTATTTATTTAACCACCATTGTGCAAAAACTTTGACGGACTACGCGTTTCGGCTATGTGCCTTCAACTGGAATATATATATATATATATATATATATATATATATATATATATATATATATATATATATATATATATATATATTTCTCTCCAAGAGTTTATATATATATATATATATATATATATTTTCTCCAAGAGTTTCTATCTGTATGTATATATATATATATATATATATTTTCTCCAAGAGTTTCCATATATATATATATATATATCCAACACACTTGCTCCGCGACTGGAGATTTAGACCCTAGCAGGGCGGGTCAGTGCTGCGGGCACGGGGCCTCCCGCAAAAACATCCACAAAACCTCCTTCTCATCTGAAAAGCAGCACACTGACACCTGCTGTGATGGTTTCAAGCGCTTTAATAACTCCGAGATATGCTCACAGATAGCAAGCTGCCCCAACGCGTTTCTGCTTCATGGAAGCCTTGATCACGGGTAAAAACTCTCTGTGAGCATATCTCGGAGTTATTAAAGCGCTTGAAACCATGGCAGAATTTTGGCAGCCGCCCCCTATTGCAGCCCAAGTAACTTGCATCGAGACAAGGACGACCGGCGACTGGGTCGGAGGACCCGTTGAAGGATCAGACTGTTGTGGTGAGTGAATACGGCATTGCGCATAGGTACGATTAAAGGTTTCAATTTTAAGATAGTCCTTACTTTCTGGGCTATACGACCGAAATAACATTTCTCATAATGTCTGCGGAAGCAGTTCGTGCACGTGAGGCAGCGGCAGACGAGGTATTTGGCAATGTGCCGACAACATCCACTGGCGTCAAACAACTACCTAATACAACTACCAATGTGGAACCTAATGCGAAAAATTTATTGAAAAGCTTGGAAAGGAATATGAGGCTGGAAATCACAAAGTGGTGGGAGCACAAGTCGCTAACTAAGTATGCAGAAGTAGGACGTGTCCCTCGGGGGCTTAGAATTCTACTCGCTCCCAGCTTTGATAAACCGAATCCCTGTATGCTCAAAGAGTGGGGGGAAAGTAATTTGGCGGCTTCCATGAACTTGGTTCACATCCTGATTAAATATGCAGCAATAGATCGACAGGCAATTCTGGAAGAAATTAATAAAGCGAATGATGAACTTGATAAAATGTCTGAAACAGAATTCATTAAAAAAACAACGGAAGAAATAAATGAAAGATTACGCAAACATGAAGAAAAAATCAAAATCAGAAAAACACAAGTTCACACGAGATCAAACTGACTATGATAACGGCCAGATCTTTACTTTTGCGCGGAAATTCGATAATGCTAAAAGACAACATTACAGCAATAAAAATAAAGAGGGCAATTCTAACATGTCATTTAATATTGCCAGTGAAATAAATGAGGAAATTTCCAGCATAGATACTGTTTCGTTATCCAGTGTTTCTAGTCTCGAATCAGATATGAGATCAAATGTACCCACAAAATTAAGCCTGGGAGAAGAACTTGATTTTTTAGTGGAAGAGAGACTTCAGACGCTAAGACCAAGACCACAAAGGAGGCCAATAGAAAAAGAAAAAACAAACGACGTAGAGAAAGGAGGAGAAAAAGGTGCAAACAAAGGTTGGAAAAAGAAAGCGCAATGGCAAAAGAGACGATAAATTCTGGCAATTCCATTTCTAATAATTCTATCATCAATTTATCTTCGGTAATACTAACGAAAGCAGAGGAGCAACTCTTAGCACTTGGGTTAAATTATTGTCCAGGTCAGGATTTTAATTATGCAAGTACACGTATTGATTTGTATTGTTTTATTAGAAAATTGAAGCTCCAAAAATTCTTTGCGCTTAAACCTAGTAAGAACAAAACGGATTCTGACTATCAGCAATGCCAATGCTGATTCTGCACTTGCTGCATCTGACATTTCCACTCTACTGACACTACATGATTTAAATGAAGCAACAGATTCACAACCTTCTGGCACTGATTCTGACCTGAACACTCAAATAAGGTTACAAAAAATTCATTTGACACAGAAAGGGGCAGGTCTGAGTCCATATAAATCTAAATCATGTATCTGAAAGAGACACGTTAGTGACAGATTCCTTACCTTAGAATATCCCCAGGCGTCAGGCTGGATCCGGAAAGTTTTTTGCGTAGCAGTACCCTTGCGCGTCGGTAGGCGGCGTCGTTCGGCTCCGCGTCCGTCGTCGGCGTCGTGATCGCCGGGATGACGTCGCGGGCAGTACTTAGGCGCCGCCCCTGCGCGCTGACGTCAGTTCTTCTTTTTTCCGCGCCAGCAAGCGCAGATCCGGGAAGAGTGCCCTGGTCATTTTTTGACCAAGCTTTCTGGTGATTTTTTCACTGTTTTTCTCCATCGACTTCAAGGTGTCGTAGGGATGCCCGGGTTTAAACGTTGCGGCGCCTGTGCGCGGATGATGTCCGTCACGGACCCGCATTGGGAGTGTCTCTTCTGCCTCGGCCGAGGCCACGACACGGAGTCTTGTTCCGACTGCCAGGCCCTCCACCCGAAAGCTTTGCGAGAGCGGTCTCGAAAGCTCCTCGAGGCCCGGCATTCGGCTCCGCGGAAGCCCCGGTCGCGTGAGAGGTCCAGGGGTCGATCGCGGAGTCCACACCGGTCGTCGGCATCGAAGTCTTCTTCGTCCGGTAAGTCAAAACACAAGAAGTCCAAAAGCATCGTCGCTCTAGGACTTCGCCTCGCCCGGTCTCGCGACTCGGCTGAGGCCCCTCCCGGCACCGTCCCCGCCCCCGGCCCCGGACATGCCTGTGGAGTCGCCCCGCAATACCCGTCCTTCCCGGGTTCGGGGGCGGATCCGGCCCAAGTGCAGGAATTCCTGTCGGCCATGGCCCGCCTCTTCGGGCCTCAAGGTCCCTCCGGTGCGCCTCCGGGCCCCGCGGGCCCTGATGGGGTTGCTCCGGCGTCGCCGACGGCTCCGGCATCGCCCGTGCCTCCAGCCTCGATCCCGGCTCCGGCCCCGGCCTCGATCCCGGCTCCACAACCCCCATCGACGCCGGTCGACCTAACGACACCTCCGCCGGCGCCCGATGTCTCCGGTGCCGTTCTCGACGCCGCCTGGGGCTCCGGGCGGCGTCGTCCCCAGTTCCTTCCGGCTCCGGACATGGACCCGGACCGACGTCGCTCGACGCCGGTTCCGGCGCCGATGAGACCTTGGGTCCCAAATGTCCCTCCTCCCCTTTATTTTGAACCTGGAGGAGGACCAGGAGGACTGGGAGGGGTCTGATGACCCTCTGACACAACAGTGTCAGTACGATGAGGACTGGACAGAGGGTCTAGGGGATGCCAGTGGTCTAGATACTTCCCCTGACACTGGCATGCTGTCTCCTCCCGTGGCTACGGAGGAGGGAGCCAATTTTGCAACGGTGTTGCGTAGGGCGGCTGGAGCCTTACATCTCCAACTCCCTACTGTGGCAGTCAAGACTAATCTCTTGACAGAGGTGCTTCAGCCGGCAGCCTCCTCTACGGAGACTGTGCTGCCGTTTAACGACGCCCTCACTGACGTTCTTTTGGGTGCCTGGTCCAAGCCCAACACAGGGGCTCCTGTGGATAGGAACGTGTCCCGACGCCATCGCCCAGCTCCGGGCGACCCCCTGTTTCTCTCTGTCCACCCCACTCCTGAGAGCTTGGTTGTCCAAGCCTCCGCTTCCCAAACCGCCTTCCCTACCGCCCCTCCGGATAGGGAATCCAAACGCCTAGATCAATTTGGGAAGAAGGGTTTTTCTTCCTCCAGTGCTGGCTTGCGGTCCATCAACACCGCTTGCCTTTTGGGCCGATATACCCACTCCTTGTGGGATTCGGTGGCAACTGTTTTGCCCCAGTGTTCTGAGGAGGTCCAGACACTGCTTTCCCGCGCCATTGTGGAAGGAAGGGATGCGGCCAAATACACAATAAGATGTGGCCTTGATACCGCCGACTCGCTGGGCAGGTCTATTGCAACGACGGTGGCGCTACGACGCCACGCCTGGCTGAGAACCACTGGTTTTTCAGGGGATGTCCAGAATACTCTCATGGACATGCCCTTTGATGGAGTCGGTCTTTTGGGTCCAAAGCAGACCATGCGTTGGAGCGCTTTAAGGACTCACGGGCTACTGCAAAGTCCCTGGGCCTTTCTACTTCACGCCCTCCGCTGACTTCTGCTTTTCGCCCCTATCGTGGCCACGGTAGGGGCGCCCTTCACGTCAGCAGCCCAGCCACCGGCCCGCGCAGCAGGCGTCTTCGCGTGGCCGAGGACGTGGATTCCGCCGTGGCGGATCGGGCAACCAGCGTGCGGGTCAGGCCACCACCTCCAACCCGTCCGCGGCCTCCAAACCCTCCTAGTCCCTCGTTTCAGGTGCACAGCACGCCGGTAGGGGGCAGGGTCCGCCATCACCTTCCCCACTGGCGTACCATCACCTCGGACAGGTGGGTCTTGGACATTGTCCGAAGGGGCTACTCCCTCCCCTTCCAGACAACCCCCCCAGCCATGCCACCTCAATTCCACCGCATGTCAGGGGATCACTTGGTACTTCTGCAGAAGGAAGTCACGGCCCTCTTGGCCAAGAGGGCCATCGAGCATGTTCCGACCCCAGAAGTAGGGCGTGGTTGCTACTCCCACTACTTCCTGGTGCCCAAAAAGGACAAGGAGGACATGCGTCCTATGTTAGACCTCCGGAACGTCAATCGCTTCCTCCGGAAGGAGAAGTTCAATTTGCTCACCCTAGCTCAGGTCTTGACTGCCCTCGACCCTGGAGACTGGTTGGTAGCGTTGGACTTGCAGGACGCATATTTCCACATCCCCGTCCTGCCGGCCCACCGGCGTTACCTGCGGTTCACGGTAGGCCCCGAGCACTTTCAGTTCACCGTGCTCCCCTTTGGCCTTACCAGTGCCCCTCGGGTGTTCACGAAAGTGTTGGCGGTGGTCGCAGCTCATCTGCGCCGGGCAGGGGTTTCAGTCTTCCCCTACCTCGACGACTGGCTGCTGAAGGCGGGCTCGTCCCAGGCAGTCGTCTCCCACCTCCAGACTACGGCCGAACTCCTGCACTCGCTGGGGTTCTCCATCAATGTGCCGAAGTCGCATCTGATTCCTTCTCCACAGCTCCTTTTCATCGGAGCAGTTCTGGACACGACGCAGTTTCGGGCCTATCCTCCCGAACGGCGAGTCCGGGATATTCAGGCTATGATTCCAATCTTTCAGCCTTTATCCTGGGTTTCGGTACGGATGACCCTGAGGCTGCTGGGCCTCATGGCCTCCTGCATCCTGCTGGTCAATCATGCCAGATGGCATATGCGGGCTCTGCAGTGGGACCTGAAGTTCCAGTGGGCGCAGCACCAGGGCAACCTGTCCGATCACGTCCAGATCTCGGAGGGGACTGCAAAACAGTTGCAGTGGTGGCTCTCGAACCGGCAATGGGTCATGGGCAGATCCCTCTCCCTTCCCCAGCCAGAGCACACAGTTGTGACGGACGCGTCCCTTGTGGGATGGGGCGGTCACATGGGAGAGGCGGAGATCAGAGGCCTCTGGTCTCCGGCGGAGTCCCGGCTCCATATCAACATTCTGGAGCTCCGGGCGATCCGACTTGCACTCAAGGCATTCCTTCCCTCTGTCAAAGGGAAGGTAGTGCAGGTGTTCACAGACAACACCACCGCCATGTGGTACTGCAACAAACAGGGCGGGGTGGGGTCGTGGACCCTTTGTCAGGAGGCTCTGCGCCTCTGGACATGGCTGGAACATCAGGGCATGTTCCTGATGGTTCAACACCTGGCAGGTTCCCTGAACGCCAGGGCGGACGAACTCAGCCGCAGGTGCATGATGGATCACGAATGGCGTCTTCACTCGGAAGTGGCGCAAGGACTCTTTCTACAGTGGGGAGAGCCTTGGTTAGATCTATTCGCCACCGAAGAGAACGCGCAATGTCATCAGTTCTGCGCGTTGGAATTTCCAAGGCGGCACTCGCTCGGCGACGCTTTCGTCACGAGTGGAGTTGCGGTCTGTTGTACGCCTTTCCGCCTATACCACTTCTACCCAGAGTGTTGAAGAAGATTCGGCACGACCGGGCCCAAGTCATTCTTGTGGCTCCGGACTGGGCTCGAAGAGTTTGGTATCCCGAGCTACTCAATATGAGCGTAGATCCCCCGATCCGTCTGCCTCTTCGGGAGGATCTTCTGTCGCAGCAGCAGGGGACGGTCCTCCACCCGAACCTGTCCAGTCTACACCTGCTTGCGTGGAGATTGAGCGGCAGCAGTTGATTCCTTTCCACTTGCCTCCCGAAGTTTGTGATGTGATTCTGGCAGCCAGGCGTCCCTCCACTAAGGTGGTATACGCCTGCAGGTGGAACAAATTTGTGGCATGGTGCACAGCAAAGGCTGTGAATCCCCTTTCTGCCCCTCTTTCTGAGGTCCTTCTGTTCCTTCTGTCTCTGGCCCAACAGGGTTCTGCCCTGGGTACCATCAAGGGTTATCTTTGTGCTATCTCGGCCTTCCTCAGGCTCCCTGATCAGCCCTCCCTTTTCAAGTCCCCTGTTAACAGGTTCTTAAAAGGCATTACTCACCTCTTCCCTCCTGTTCCGTTTGTGATGCCTCAGTGGGACTTGAACTTGGTTCTTACCTTTTTAATGTGCGCTCCCTTTGAGCCTCTACATAACTCCTCTTCGTCTTCTGACTCTGAAGACAGCCTTTCTGGTGGCCATCACCTCCGCTCGGCGGGTGAGTGAGCTCCAGGCTCTGTCTTTCAAACCTCCCTTTCTGTCTGTTCATCCAGACAAGGTTGTTCTTCGGACGCGTCCGTCCTTCTTGCCAAAGGTGGTTACTGCTTTCCATATTGGGCAGACCATCACTTTGCCCACCTTCTTTCCGCCTCCGCATCCTTCCAGAGAGGAAGAGAGGCTCCACCGTCTGGACCCAAAACGTGCGCTCTCCTTCTATATTGACCGCACAAAACACTTCCGGGTGGATGACCAGCTCTTTGTTGGCTACGTGGGCGCCAAAAAGGTCGGGCGGTGCACAAGAGGACCATCTCCCGCTGGGTTACCTTGTGCATCAAGACCTGCTATTCTTTGGCTAAGAAGGAGCCTCCTGTTGGGCTGCGTGCCCATTCCACCAGGGCAGCCGCTGCTACCACGGCCTTGGGCCGTGGTGTTCCGCTGCCGGTTATCTGTCAGGCAGCTACGTGGGCCTCGCTGCACACGTTTACAAAGCATTACTGCCTTGACAGTCAGGTCCGGAGGCACGGCTTCTTTGGCCGTTCTGTCCTCCAGGACTTCCTTGTCTGATCTTGTTCGCAGACCCACCACCGGGGTTGGTATTGCTGGGGTATCTATTCTAAGGTAAGGAATCTGTCACTAACGTGTCTCTTTCAGATGCACAAGTTACTAACTTGTGTAACGATATATCTGTAAGAGACAGTAGTTAGTGACAGATTCCTACCGCCCCACCCATCCTCCCCGTTCTGCGAACTGATTTCTAGGGTTAAGGACATCCCTTTCAGGGCCCTAGTATTTTTCAGACACCTATGTCAGCTTCTTGCATGGCTCTGCGTTCCTGGCGCGGAAAGTCGTGTACAGAACTGACAGCGCGCAGGGGCGGCGCCTAAGTACTGCCCGCGACGTCATCCCGGCGATCACGACGCCGACGACGGACGCGGAGCCGCCCGACGCCGCCTACCGACACGCAAGGGTACTGCTACGCAAAAAACTTTCCGGATCCAGCCTGACGCCTGGGGATATTCTAAGGTAAGGAATCTGTCACTAACTACTGTCTCTTACAGATATATCGTTACACAAGTTAGTAACTTGTGCTTTGTTCCTCTAATGCCAAAAGATGCGGTAGATGTGTTTCATGACTGTGTAATTGAAGAAATCAAAAAATTGTATATTCAAAAAAATACAAAAAAAAGAAAAATGCATCATAAAAGAAATGAATGTCACTTTAATGAAAAAATTGGGAGAAAACAACGAGATCATAATAAAAAAATCAGATAAAGGTGGCAATTTAGTTATTTGGCCAAAAACTTGTTATGTGGAAGAAGCCAATAGACAACTATGTGATCCCAGTTGTTACGAAAAATCTTCAATTAAAGAGTACAACAAAGCTAAAGAATCTCTCTTGAAACATCTGGCACAATGGCGACGAGAGGGATTAATTTCTACAGAAGAGTATAAATTCATGAATAATGAATTTCCTGTCCTTCCCGTGTTGTATCTAATCCCAAAAATACATAAAGGAACAATGCCAGTGCCGGGCAGGCCCATCATATCGGCTATAAATAGCATGGGAGAACATACAGGCCAATACATTGATTTCTTCTTACAAGACATAGTAAAAGACTTGAGAAGCTATGTAAAAGATACCAGCGACTTTCTTGTTAAGATCAGTAAACTATTATGGACAGATGATGTTATTAATTACTTGTGACATAGTCGCTTTTTACTAGTATTGATCATAAGATAGGCTTAAATGCAATTAAATACTTTTTGGACAAAAGGTCATGTGAACTCTACGAACAAAGTGATTTTGGATCTCATTGATTGGTGCCTCAATCATAATTTTTTCCTTTTTGGGAAGGATTTATATAGACAACTTAGAGGTGTTGCGATGGGGGCCTGCTTCTCCCCAAGCTATGCGTGTTTACACGTAGGCTGGTGGGAGGAGCAGGTCCTCAAACAAGAACAAAGAGACGGGTTTAACGATAATGTTTGTTGTTATCTGAGATATATAGACGACATCTTTATTTTATGGAAGGGAGAAGAAAAAGAAGCAGATTTTATTAAAACTATGAATTTAAACTCTATGAATCTTACGTTCACATCACACGAGTAAAGATTGTATTGAATTTTTAGATGTTAAAATCTATGTTAAAGATAACAAATTGGAAACAACCTTGTTTAGGAAACCAACCGCTGGAAACTCTACTCTTCATGCAAGCAGTGCCCACCCTAAGCATTTAATAGCAAGCATTCCTTATGGCGAAATTTTGAGACTAAAAAGAATTTGTAGTGTAGAGAGCGATTTTGAAATCTGCCTTAAGGAAGCTATGATAAG
>CAWUFW010003131.1:1822500-1862500 GCA_963921515.1 Calotriton arnoldi
CGAGTACCATATCACAGTCCACGCTCTGACAACTCCCAAACCTACTCTCCCTCCAGGGTCTCTGCAGGTACTTCTTCTCCAAAATCAAAGTCTCCAGTTAGATCTCCACGGAGGCAAAGATCACCATCCACACAGCGATCAAGATCTAGAACCTCTCGGACGTACACAGTCCACATCTCGCCGGTCTTCTTCATCTAGATCTAGCAGAAGACCTAGATCTCCCTTATGGTTTGCCGCCACTTCTTGATCCTCAACTTGAGATTACTCTCCAACTCTGTCACCTCCGGCAAGGACCTCTCCTGTGGATCACCTTTAATGATGTCCTCATCAGAGGTGCGGCAAAACTAAATATTGACACGCCTTCTCTGGTCACATCTTTGTCAGTGATATTCTAAACATTGCACCACAGATCGACATCCAGACCCATGCTACAGCTGGTTCCTAGTCTGTTACAGCCAGCTATGCAGACCTTTCTGATCCCGGCTTCAGTAGGTGAGGCACCTTCACGTGTCATGAAGAAATATAAAGCACCTCACCAAGACCCCCTCTTCCCCAGGTCTCACCCACCAGCGGACTTGGTGGTGATAGCTGCAGCAAAAAAGGCGCATCCAGGGGCTTCGTCATCTACAGTGCCCCCTGATAAAGATAGTAAACACATGTTTCGGGCTACTGCGGGGGCTCAGACCTTTATTGGGTTTCTTTGACCCGTCGACCCGGCAAGTTATCGTCCAGTCCGCAGTTCTGTCGAGACTGGACTACGCCAGCTCGCTCTATCTGGGGACAAATGAGGCAGAAATTCTGAGACTACAAAGGGTCCAAAATTCGGCTGCCAGGACCCTTCTCGGCCTCCCTAGAGCCTGCTCCGCGGCAGATGCCATCCGCCGGCTTCACTGGTTGCCGGTGGCCAGGCGGATAAAGTTTAAAGCTCTCTGTATGGCCTTTAAGATTCTGAAATCTGCCTCCCCAGGGATCCTGGCTAACCTGCTTTTGCCCTATGAACCTACCCGCCAACTCCGCTCTCTGGGGCAGCACCTATTGGTAGTCTCCCGGGTGAGGAAGATGTGCGCTGGGGGTCGCTCCTTTCGCACCATGGCGGCAAAACTTTGGATTTCTCTCCCGTTACAGATCTGTAGCTTGAGCAACTATCTAACATTCCAGAAGGCAATTAAAACATACCTCTTTCCTTTGCCGTAGGCTCTAGTTTCCACCTGGGTGTTTGTTCTTTCACTGCTGTCAGCGCCGGGACGCCTCTTTGCTGGGGCAGCTATGCACTATACAAAAATGTATAACATAACATGGACTCACTGGGTAAAAAGATGTGCAAAGCATCGTACATGAAAGTCGCCAGCGCCTCTGCACTATTAGAGGCATGACAAGTCTCTATGGGACTCTGTCCAGGTTTACTGAAATTGCCCAGGGGAAGACCGGCAACATTTTCAATAGATCCTCACTTACACATCCCCACTCACACCCACCCACCCACCCACTCACTTACTCATGCAGATACTAACATGTACTCACTCACTACACTTACAAACGCGCGACACACACACACACACCCACCCACTCTCACCCACCCCCCCACTCACACCCACCACCCCACCCACTCGCACACACCCTCCCACACCCACCCCACCACCCACACCCACTGCCCCCCACTCGCCCCCCACTTTCTCCCCCCTCACCCCCCCACTCGCGCCCCCTCCGCTTCACAATCACTCACCCATACAGTCACTCATCCACTCCATCACTCACCTATACTAGCGCAGATCCGGAGAGAGCTACCCCTTAGCTTCTTTTTGGCTAAACATTTTGCAACTTTTGTCGACTTCTTTTTTGTGTCTTTCGACTCCTGGTGCGCGAGGGGTGTCCCTTCGAACCTGATTCAAGCCCTGGGGCGCCTGTCACAAGATGTCTGTGACGGACTCGCGCCTCGTGTTCCTGTGGTGGCTGTAGCACGACCCGAAGTCATGCTCCGACTGCCGGGCTATGGCGCCGAAAACGTTGCCTCTTGAATGCAGTTAAATGCAATTGGTTTGGTTACAGGTAAGTCAAGTGTTCATAAACAGTTGAAATTACTATACAGTTGCTTTATAATTACTTTGTGAGTAGTTGGTGGATTACTTTTCAGATTACTTTTCTTACTCAGTGTGGTATACCTAGAAACCACACTTATACATTTCCTGGATAAAGGTAAGTAATGCAATTTGTTATAAAAAACACACTTGTATGGCTTTTCATAGAATTTCCAACTCCACACATAGAACTTTTTTCACAGAAAAGCTGTCAATGCAATCCTTTGGAAGTAAATGAAGTTATCAGTTTACAGGTAAGTACTTGGTTTTGGAGTTGGGTTTCTGAGGTTAGAACAAGGGTTCCCCCAGGGTCAAGTATGCACTCCAAAAGCACCCTCAGCGGCACTAGGGTGGCCGGGTGCAGAGTGCTGAGGCCCAGTGTTATCGAATAGGGGATAGGGGGCCTCCGGTTGGTGGCTGCTCACAAGCTGGCCACAAGGTTGAGGGAGCAAAGCTCCTGGACTTAAGCTCAGGGCAAAGGGGGATCCGAGATAGCACCCACAGTGGCTCAGGGGTGGCCGGGTGCTGTTTTGGCTTCGGGTGCCCTGTTACTTTCAAAGGGGATTCTCCGGTTTGAACAAACACTGCAGGCTCGGGCACGAGGATCTTCTGGGGATGACCACCGGTTGGAGAGGTTGAGAGAGAAAAGCTCCTAGGGTTAAGCTCAGGGCAAAATAGGGTTCAAGTTAGCACACAAAGTGCACCCACAGCGGCACTGGGGCGGCCGGGTGCAGGGTCCTGTTTCGGCATCGGGTGCCCTGTTTTCAATGGGGATTCTCCGGTTTCAACAAACAGTGCAGGCTCGGGGACGAAGATCTTCTGGAGGCGACCACCTATTGGAGAGGTAAGTTGCAATGTCGTGGGATGCCGGGGTACCGTTGGTTGGACTACCCAAGGCCGTGGGGCATCTGGGACAGGGGTGTGTTTTGGCGTCTGGTTTTTCTTACCGACTCCAGTCATGGTCATCCTCCAGAAAGGGGCTGCAGGTGTCGTTGGGAGACTCGAGGCAGGTCAGGGATCACCAGATCCCAAGTCTGGATTGTCGGGTAGACCACCTCTTGCTGTTGGGCCACGCGAACTCGGCCCATGGGCGTCTGGCGCAGACTTGTGGATTTTTCCGGAGCCAGAGTCTGTTGGTGAGCAAATCTGGTGCTCACGGGAGACATCTGGTTGGGGAAGGCAGGGCAGGTCCTCCGGTTTCTGGGGCTGCTGCCTGCAGGACAAACTGGGATTCCGCTGGAGCAGGTCGAGATGGGGACAGGCCGGTAGGGCTGGTGCCAAGTCAGTTGGTGTCCTCCTCCTTTCTTCAGCACAGCTCTTCGGTCCTTCTTCTTGTATTTTCTTGTCTGAGGAGGCAAGGTTTGGGGTGGCCCATAAATACTAAATTTCAGGTGTTTCAGGTTGGGGCCAATGGTATACCCCCTATTATGCCACCCTCCAGTGGGAGGGGGGCATAAGCCTGACTTTGGTTGGCTGGGTCTCCCCATCTTAAAGATGGCGGGGACTGAGCGTTGTGCCTCGCCTCCCCCACCTGAGGGGTGTGGTTGGCAAAGATGGGCACACCAAAGTGGGGGTCAGAACCGGTGGGGGCCAGTTGCTGAAAGCAGAAAATGACTGGGGCAGCTCACAAAGGCGGCAAGCCTTTGAAGCTTCCCCTTCGTAGACCCTGCCCATTCTGGGGGAGGAGGCTTGGCACCTCTGCCCAGGATGTGCTTTGTTTCAGGACCCCGAGAGCAGGAGTGTATTGACCCAGAGGTCCAGAAACATGTCTGGGGGTGGCAGCTGGCGAGCAGCCAGTCAGCCTGGACACTAGTTAGGTCGTTTTTCAGGGGGCATCTCTAAGAGTGCATTTTTCATTAAATCCCACACTGGCATCAGTGTGGGTTTAATGTGCTGAGAAGTTTGATATCAAACTTCCCAGTTTTCAGTAAAGCCATTATGGAGCTGTGGAGTTCGTAATGACAAACTCCCAGTACCATATACTCTTAATGGCATTACTGCACTTACAATATCTAAGAATTGGCTTAGACACTGTAGGGGTACAGGGCTCAGGCATCTGTACCCTCACCACTGGTATAGTGCACCCTGATAGAGGGGTGGCTTACCTATACCAGAGGCAGTGGCTGTAGGCTTGACACACAAGGATGTGTGCCATGTCGACTCATTGCTTTGTTCTGCACCAAAACATGCAGCCTGCAATCGCAGTGTGTGTCAGGGTACAGGGCCTCTAAGGGAGGCACAATATGTGCTGCTGCACTTTGAGGCCTTCCCTGGTCACAGTGCCCTTGGTACCCCTGGTACCTTTTACAAGGGACTTTCATGTGGCCAGAGAGTTGCCAATGTGGGTGTGCAACAGTACAGTTATGGTGAAAGAACATAGGCCCTGGGTACCTGGTTGGCAGGAACCCAGGGCACACTTAGTCAAAGAGCATCAACATCAGGCAAAACGTGGGGAGCAACCATGCAAAAAGGGGCACTTTCCTACAACTCACTTCCTAATCCAAACTGAACACAGACCTCTCAGATGGCTAATGCAAATGAAAGGTGAAAATCCCAAACTGTTGAGTTGGTCCATCTCCCTACAGGGAATGGACTTTACAGTGGAGCACAGACCTGGGACTGCGCATGCCGATGCTGATGGACCTTCGAGGTTCTTCCACTTAGATGATGAAGACTCTCTTGGGAAAGGTTAGTCTCATCCCCTTCGTGAGGAGGGAGGGGGTAGGTTGTGTAGGAAAGTTCCCCTTTTTGCTTGGTTACTCCCTAGCTTTTTGCCAGTTACCCGATGCCAACTGGTGTGCTGGGATCCTGCTAGCTGGGCCCCAGCACCTGTTTTCTTTCCCAAAACTGTGCCATTGTACCCACCATTGGCACACCTCTGGGCCACATGCAAGTCTCTTGTAAAAGGTTCCCCTGGTACCTAGGGCCTTGTGACCAGAGAGGGCCTCTGAGGGCTGCAGCATGTATTGTGCCACCCTCAGAGATCCCCCTCACCTTAACACCCCCATCCTCCCATTGTAGGCTGCTTGTTTTGGTGCAGACCAAACCGAAGAGTCGACGTGGCACACATCCCTTTGTGCCATGCCCACCAACACTGCCTGTGGCATGGGTAAGTCACCCCTCTAGCAAGCCTTACAGCCCTAAAGGCAGGGGGCACCATACCCAGGTGAAGGCATAGCTGAATGAGCAATATGCCCCTACAGTGTCTGCACTTACAAGGTCTGTCAATGGCACAGTGGAGCCATTTTGAGTGCATGGCCTGTGAGTTTGTCAACACGAACTCCACAGCTCCATGATGGCTTTACTGAAGTCTGGGAAGTTTGGTAGCAAACTCCCCAACACATTAAACCCACACTGATGCCAGTGTGGGATTTAATGAAAAATGCCCTCAGAGGGAATCTTAGAGATGCCCCCTGAAAAACGACCAACCCTGGTGTGGTTCCTGACTGTCTCCCAGCCATCTGACACCACCAGACAGGTTTCTGGCCCCTTGGTCTGAGATGCCCCTGTTCTCTGGGTCTGGAAACAAAGCACATCCTGGGCAGAGGTGTCATGCCTCCTCCCCCAGGATTGACCGGGTCCTCGAAGAGGGAGCTTCAAAGGCCTGCCGCCTTTGTTAGCTGCCCCAGCCTTTTGCAGCTATCAGCAACTGGCTCCCACTGGTTCTGACCTCCATTTTGGGCGTGAAAACCGGTGGGAAAACCTAGGAAGGGAGGTGTGCCCACCTTTGCCAACCCCACACCTCACGTGGGGGAGGCGAAATGAAGGCCACCTCTTAGTCCCCTCCATCTTGAAGATGGGGGACCCCTCCAATCAGGAAGAGGCCTCTGCCCCACTCCCACTGGATGGTGGCATACTAGGGGGTGTAGACACCCCAGGGAAGGGCTCATTGGTCCCAGCTTGCACACTCCTAAATCTAGTATTTAGGGCCACCCCTCAACCTTGCCTCTTCAGATTCCACGTGACAAGGACGACTGAAGAGGCGTGCTGCAGGAGAGGAGGATGGCAGCTGCTTTGGCCCCAGCCCTACCGGCCTGTCCAACTCTGGAACCCCTGCAAGCTGAAACCAGCGTGTCCTGCAGCCAGCAGTCTCCAATAACTCCGGGTACCTGCCCTGCCTTCCCAAAGGACTCTGATCTCCCGTGGACACCGGATTTGTCCAACACGAACCCAAGCCAGGACTCAAGATCCAGCCAGATCCGCAAGTCCTCACCACTCTGCACCCGGCGGCCCAAGTTCGAGTGGCCTAACACCCCAGCGAGGCCCCCTTCGCGATCCTGACCTGTCATCCAACATTGGACGACCTCCACCTACCATCTTCTCAACGCCTGCAGCCTCCTCCTGAAGGGTCCCCCCATCCGCGACCGGCATCAGTGTGAAGAACCAGACATGAAAAAGGACGCCCCTGAGTTCTCAGGTTCCTGGTGTCCAGCAACTCTTCAACTTCATCCTCAAGTCGTTGGTTCCCTTCAACCAGTCTTCTGGCTCCAGCCTGCAGTTTTTTTCCTCCACTGACATCCTCCATAGGAAAGCATTGGGCTCCTGACACCTCCTGAGCACCCTGCACCGGGACGCCCCTATGCCGCTGGTGGTATGGACTTGCTGCTGACCTGGGACCCCCTTTGCCCTTTCCTTAACCCCAGGAGCTTGACTCCCAGGACCGAGTGCCCTGCCAGTGAGCAGCCTTGAACCGAGGTGCCCCATTAACTAACATTGGCACTCTGCACCCGGCTGCCCTAGTGCTGCTGATGGTGCCCCTTGAGTGCCAACCTGAACCTTGAGGAACCTTGGCTCTATCCCTCCAAAATTCCATTCCTAAAACAGTTTACTTACCTGTAAACCTAACACTGTTTTTCTCTATAGGATTGTATGGTGGGTTTTCTCTGCAAAAACTTGTTTTGAACTGTCTTGTACTGCAACAAAAGTAACTGAGTGCCTTTAACAAAGTTAACCTGCTTACTGATGTCCTGTGATGCTTAGACCGTGTTATTGGTTTGTTTCATACCAAACTAGAAAAGTAACGAAAAACATTTGAAATTACTTTCAGATTACTTTGTAAACAGCTTACAAACCATGTCTTCAACTGCAAAAGTAGTCTGAATCGTCCTACAAAACCAGTGCTCACTGTATTTTGAAAAGTAACATTGTATGAAAAATATAACTTGCCTGCTACTAAGTAAATCTTGGTTCTAGAAATAAAACAAAATAACTGTTTATACAAACAAATTGATCTGGATTCAGTCTGTGTGTGTGACATAATTTCTTGCCTGAGTGTGTACAACAAATGCTTAACACACTACCCTCTGATAAGTTTGATTGCTCAACCACACGACCACAAAAGAGAGTAAGGTATTATCTACTTTAGCCTTCTATATCTTTGGGATTTACTAGACTATGCGCACTATACCTTACTTTGTTATAGTATATGCAGAGCCAGCTTCCTACAACAGGCTTTGTTTCTGGGCCCAGGGACTGAAAGCTCCCACCCCAGGGGTCCAGAAACTTGTCTTGTGGTGGCATACTGGTATTCACCAGTCAGGAACCCACCAGTGGTGGGTTTAGTTCATGGGTCCCGTCTAAAAGGGACCCCTGAGTAAATGGAATAATAAATCTGACACTGGAATCAGTGCATTTTTATTAATCTGAGAGGTTTGATACCAAACATCCCAGGATTCAGTAAAGCTGTAATGGTGCTAGGAAACTCGTAGTGACCAGTTTCTAGACCATATACTCATGATGGCTTTACTGGGCACTTATAATATCTAAGAATGGCCTTAGATATTATAGGGACCTGTCTGCTTATGCAGATAGGTCCTCACGTGAGGTATAGGGCACCCAGCCTTGAGGGTGACTTACCTAGGCCTCATGAAGTGCTGAGCTGGCATGGCACAGGGATGTGTGCCATGTCGACTCTTCACTTATAGCTGCACGAAAACACGCAGGCTGCACTGGCAGTGATGCATGTTTGTGGTGAGAGGTATCGGAGGGTGGCATAATACATGTTACAGCCCTCAGAGGCCTTCCCTGGGCTACTATGCCCTTGGTACCATAGGTAACCCTTGCAAGGGGCTTAGAGGTAGGTCAGAGTTGTGCCAATTGTGGAAGCAATGGTACAGGTTAGGGAAAGAACGCAATCCCTGGGAGCCTGATTGTCAGGGACCCAGGGCACACTCAGTCAAGTTGCATCCGGTATCTGGCAAAAAGTAAGGGGTCAACCATGCAGAAAGGGCACTTTCCTACAGCATCATTTTCTAAAATTGGTCTGGATCTCCTTCATGAGTCGTGTGTCCATTACACTGTTGTGCAATAAATGTCTTCCACTCTTCTGTGTTAGGCCTAAGGCTGCTCGCCCACGCTACCACTAATAAAGCCCTTAAAGTTTTACATAGAGCCCTGTACACTTTTTGGGAACCCATGAACTCTGTGCACGGTATAAACACCTAGTCGTAATACCATGTTCGAGGCATGTGTGCTGTAGATACACATGCTTTACATACTCCTGCCATCTAGTGTTGGGTCCGGATGTTTGCAAGTAGTTTTTCTTCGAAGAAGTCTTTCCAGTCACAAGGTAAGGTGATTCCTCCTTTCGGTGATAGTGCGCATGGGCATTGACTCCATTGTTAGATTGTTTTTTTCTGCCATCGGGTTCGGACTTGTATTGCTGCTCTCCGGTTCAAAAACTGTTCTTCTGGGTCCCCTCGGTGCGCAATCCACTCTACCCTCGACAGTATTGTTTCTGCACGCGTTTCCCTGTTCTCTCTCCATTTTCGATTGAAAACCTCGTGGGCGGCTGTCGGGCCTTGCTGGTTCTGGCCAGCCTTCTGCCGATGGAACGGACTCCATTCCAATTCTGTTCAGGGTGCCACGCCAACTACCCTTGCACCGACCTACATCAAGTTTGTAACTTGTGCCTCTCTCCGGAGCACAAGGAGAAAGACTGCGACGCTTGTAAGTCGTTTCGGTCCAAGAAGACTCTACGCGATCGTCTGGCTCGACGACGAGAGATGCAGCGCCAAAGCATCCAACACACTCCGGATATCTTTGGGGAAGAATCCGACCAAGAAGAGATCGAAGAGTTCCTTTCACCACTCATTTTACAGAGCAGGGTCCAAAACAACATCCTCAGACCCAAATGCTTCCTCTTACAAAGGCAACAACCAATCCTTTTCCTCTAGAGGGTTCTACAGAGGAGGATATAGAGTAAACAATTCCAAAGGCAGGGGTTAAGGCGCCACACCAGGTAACACCCCTTCCCCTAATAAACATTGACTTGCCCACACTCTCTTTCCCCCTATATGACAACCCCTGACGGGGGAAGACTTCAACAGTTTCTCCCCATTTGGCAATCTATAACAACCGACAAATGGGTGCTAGACCTTATCCAGCATGGTTATTGCCTGCAGCTCGCCTCCAATCCACCAAACACTCCACCTCGTGTTCACAAATTGTCATCAGACCATTTGCAGTTACTCAAACGAGGTGCAATCTCTCTTACAAAGGGAGTCATAGAACCAGTTCAATTTCAGTACCAAGGTTCAGGGGTTTACTCTATTTTCTAATTCCCAAAAGGACGGTTCCTTAAGACCAATTTTGGATCTCGGAGAATTAAACCACTACATACTGTCAGAACATTTCCATATGGTAACGCTTCAACAGGTTCTTCCTCTCCTACAGCAAGGCAATTCTTTTTGTCCCCACTGGACTTAAGATGCATATTGTCACATTCATCCAGCTCATCGCAAATATCTCAGATTTGTGGAAGCAGGCAAACACCATCAGTTCAAAGTACCTCCATTCGGAGTAACTACTGCTCCCAGGGTATCTACAAATGCCTAGAAGTGGTAGCAGGTCATCCCAAAAGACAACAATTTCATGTCTTCCCCTACCTAGACGACTGGCTCATCAAAGCCAGCACACACCAAAAGTGTCTTCAAAACACTCAGACCATGCTACACCTACTTCACCAACTGGGTTCCACGGTCAACATTCAAAAGTCTCACCTACAGTCTTTGCAGATACAATCTTATCTAGGAGTCACTCTCAACACTCGCACGGCTCTACCCTCCCCCAATGCAGCCAGAATTTCCAATATCCAAACTGTTGCCGCAGTTCCAAACCTTGCCAGCCAGGACTTTCATGCGCCTACTGGAAATGATGGCTTCATGCATTGCTATAGTACCCCATGCAAGACTACACATGTGTCCATTACAAGAATGCTTAGCACGTCAGTGGAATCAGTCACAGGGTCAATTAACAGATCTAGTGTTGGTAGACAGCCGCACCCATCACTCTGCAGTGGTGGAACCCAAAAAATGTATCAAAAGGGCGGCCTTTCATCGACCCTGTTCTACAAGTCGTGCTAAGAGCAAACGCATCTCTCACCGGTTGGGTGCACATCTCCATCATTACACAATCCAAGGTCTCTGGGACAACAAACCCAGACGTCTCCACATCAACTATCTAGAGCTTCTAGCAGGGTTTCTAGCGCTGAAAGCTTTTCAGGCTCATATCACAGGCAAAGTTGTCCTAGTCCGCACAGACAACATGACAGCAATGTACTATGTACAAAAACAAGGGGGGACACACACTCTCCAACTGTCACGCCTGTCTCAGACAATTTTGAGATGGGCAATCCATCACAAGATTCACCTGGCAGAACACCTCCCGGGAGTGAACAATCAAATTGCCGACCTCCTCAGCAGGAGACCGCAAATACACGAGTGGGAACTTCATCCCTGAGTCCTCCTTCCATACTTTCAGCAATGGGGATACCCACAAATAGATCTGTTCGCCACAGTAGACAACGCACAATGACCAAACTTTGCCTCCAGGTTCCCACACCCTCTCTCCAAAGGCAATGCCCTATGGATGAATTGGTTAGGGATATTTGTCTACGCTTTTCCGCCTCTCCCACTCCTTCCATTTCTGATTCGGAAACTCAGGCAAATATCACTCACACGGATTTTGGTAGCTCCCACATGGGCCCGTCAACCGTGGTACACCACCCTGTTGGAGCTCGCAGTAGTTCCACATCAAAAGCTACATCTCACCTACGATCTCCTCACTCAGAACCATGGAGAAATCAAGCATCCAAATCCCAAGGAGCTCAACTTAGCGGTTTGGCTCCTGAAGTCAGAGTTTGGGTATTTAAATTTACCACCAGACTGTATGACTATAATGAATGAAGCAAGAAAACCTACTACCAGAGCTTGCTATGCAGCAGAATGGAAACGATTTGTTTACTGCAATAAAATTCTACCTCTAGATGCTTCTGTTCAGAACATTGTTACTTTTTAAACCTACAGCAATGTGGGCTAGCTTACACATCTATTAGGTTGCACCTTGCAGCAGTAGCTGCGTATTTGCAGAACAGACATTTGTCTTTGTTCAAAGTTCCTGTCATCAAAGCATTTATGGAGGGCTTAAAGAGAGTTATACCACCAAGAATTCTACTGGTACCAGATTGGAATCTTAATGTTGTACTTACAAGACTTATGGGTCCACCCTTTGAACCGCTAAACAAGTGTCGTTTACAGTTTCTCTCTTGGAAGGTTGCATTCCTCATTGCAATCACTTTATTAAGGAGAGTTGGTCAGGTACAGGCATTAACTTTAGAAGAACCCTTCTTTATCCAGTATTAGGGTATCTTTCATAGATTCACATGCCTGAATCATTCCCCGTCGTCGAGATGGGAGTCCCGGTACATTAGAAAAGTAATGTCCCATTAGACATACAAAACCATAGGCCTAAGGCCTCTCATTAGTAACATATCCAGGTCCTTTTGTGAAAAGGACCAAACTCTAAACAACAGCCAATCAGCTGTTACCACCCTTTGGAACCTTCCTGGCAGGAGCTCTGGTCCCTCAGATTTTCTACCGCACGTCGTGCTAAGGAGTCTCCAACTGAGCTCTGCTCAGGTTTCCTACTTTACAGCGTTTAATATCTCAGATAAGGTATTTCCTCATCCTTACATCGGTCTGAGTGAAATCCCAGTTGTCTTCATGTCAGACACTCACAAAAAAGGCCTTTTTAGGCCCTGTACAACCTGCAGCAAGAAGAGGTTACATGTGGAAGATCCCCACAAGGACTGTCTGTATTGTCTTTACCCGGACCATTCATCTAAAGACTGCAAGGTATGTCGTACCTTTTCTTCAAAAACCCTAAAAGACCGGGAGGGACGGCTTTTAATTTGGCTGCAGAGGTTAAAGGACAAACAAGACCCTTTGTCCTCTGAGGAGAGAGACTTCGTCAAGGACCTCCTCAAAAACTCCTCAGAAAAGGTCTAGAGATGCTTCTCCAAGCCCTTCATCGCAGCAACCTGCAAAGAAGACGCAAAAAAAGTCTTCAGAGGTTTCCGCAATTAAAAAATTGCCATCTTTAGACCCTGCGACTCCTTCAATTAGAGTCCAGCATTCATTCAAAAAGCCCTCCTCAGGCTCGTCGACGATCTCAACGACGACGTCTCCGGTCACTGCCAGGGTTACAACGTCGACGGCGACAGTATCTACTATGTCTGTCTCGTCTGCATCTAGTTCATCGTCGACGACCACAGCATCTTCGTCGACGGCACAAGTGGTCATGTCGTCGACGATCAAAATCAAGAAGTCGTCGTCGAAGACTCCGACGACGGATCAGTCGACGACGATCCCGACGACGAGCCTCCCGTCGACGGTCACAGCCACATCGACGGCTCCTCCGTCGACGATAATATCACCGCCGACGACTTCTCCGTCGACGGTGATGTTGCCGTCGACTACACCGTCGACGATAATTTCAACGAAGTTGAAGGTTTCACCCGTCGAAGCTCCGCCGTCGACGACGAGTGTCCCGTCGACGACCCTGATGTCTACACCAAAAATGAAGGAAAAAATCACTGTTTGCCACCAAAAACTCAGCAAACACAGGTCATCACCTTCTTTAACTTCACCCAGTAGGGTCCAGTCCTTAGTGCCCTCTCGCCTATTGGATGTGGATGGTGATTCAGACGAGGGTTTTTTTTAGGGCGGCTACAAGTCCGTCGGAACTCAATGTCAAATATCAGGAGGTTTCAGATGATGATGATGATCAGGACATTGATGATCAGATGTCTTATCATGAAGACCAAATACCTCAGCAATCTCAGATGGTGTGCCTTCCGGTGGCTTTGGTATCGTATCTGCAATTCTTGATCACAGATTATAAAAAGAGGTTCCCTGCGGCTGCTCCATCTTCTGCTCCGGGAACAAGTTCCACCACCAGTGGTACAACTTCCGTCTCAGCCCGCCTCCTCGGCAATGCTTAGACCATCTCCCCACTCTACTGATGATGAGGAGGAGTTTCCTCAGGAAGAGGGAGAAATCCCGGATGATGAATCACAACACGAGGAATGGGACGACTACGTCATACCACTTCCAGCGTCTCCTTCCCCTCCTCCAGTAGACTCTCCTCCGGAGGACATAGGAGGCTTTCATAATCTCCTTGAAAGAGCAGCGAAGCGCTTTCAGTTGCCGATGACTTCCCAGCAACAAGATTGTTTCTTGTATGACTTTAAAGAGCCTTTTAAAAAGTCAGTGCGATCCATGCCTATAATAAATTATATCTGGGAACAAGGGGTCAAAATAATGAAGAATCCTTCTTCAATTCCTCCAATTCTACCACGGCTGGATAAAAAGTATAGGGCACCGGATGATGCCCCGGCTTGTCTGACTGGCCATCCCAAGCCAGATTCTGTGGTTACACAAGCAGCCCAACGCCACTCAATCCTTCTACTCCACTTTCAGCACCACCGGATAAAGAGGGTAGGCGCTTGGACAACATCGGAAAGCGTTTCTCTTCCATGTCTGCACTAACGGTGAGGGCTGCTAACTCATTGGCCTTATTGGGAAGATACAACAGACAGATGTGGTCTGATATTGCACCTTTTTTGGACAGCTTACCACAGGACACTAAAGAGGAAGCAAAGAAGCTACTGCAAGAGGGCGAGAGGTCAGCTTCTGAAATTATAGATTGTGAGATGGACATCGCATCTACTGGCTTCCGTCAGTTGGCAGGGGCGGCAGTTCTAAGACGCCAAGGCTGGCTTAAAGCGACGACTTTCCGACCGGAGATCCAGACAAAGATCCTGGATATGCCCTATGACGGACAGTTCCTGTTTGGATCTCATATCGATGAGGCCCTACAAGGGATTAAAAAAGATACGGATACGGCCAAATCTTTGGGAACCCTCCAATATAGAACTTCCTCCTTTCGTGGCTCACGAGGTAGAGGTCAATCATCCTATAGAGGAGGATATCAACAAAATAGATATTCTGGTTACTCCTCGTCGGGCCAGCAATACAGGCCGCAATTTCAGCAGAGGCAGCAACCACAACAAACTGCCTACAACAAATCTTTTCGAGGGAAGGCTAGTCGCCAGAAAGATTCTGCCCGGCGTCAATGACTTTTCCCTACCATCTACTGCGACCCTCCCCTTACCATTCAGAATAGGAGGAAAGATATCACATTTTTTGCACAATTGGGAACAAATAACTACAGATCGATGGGTCCTACAAATAGTGCAGTTCGGACATTCCTTGGAATTTCTTCAAACCCCTCCACCAACTCCACCTCAACCTATGGTTCACAAACATTTGAACCTCTTGCAGAACGAAATATCATCCATGATTCGCAAAGGAGCCATAGAGCGAGTTCCTGTTCATCAACGGGGAAAAGGTTTTTATTCCCGATTCTTTTTGGTGCGCAAGAGGGACGACAAATGGAGGCCGGTTCTAGACCTAAGAAATTTGAACATATTCCTAAGGAAGCAATCATTTCGCATGATTACCATCCAGCAAGTCCTACAACTTCTCAATCCAAACGACTACATGGTATCTTTAGACCTCCAGGATGCCTATTTCCATGTCCCAATCCACAGAAAGCACAAACAATTTCTGAGATTTGCCGTCGCTGGCAGGCATTACCAATTTTGAGTGCTGCCGTTTGGGCTCAGATCGGCTCCTCGCATATTCACAAAATGTCTGTCACCAGTCGCTGCGTATCTCAGACAGCAGCACCATCAAGTGTTTCCATATCTCGACGACTGGCTCGTCAAAGCACCATCTCTTCAAGGCGCGATGCAATCTTCCAGCGCTTGTCTAAAACTTTTCGAGCAATTAGGTCTCACCCTCAATGCAGAAAAGTCAATGCTTCAACCTTCTCAAAGGATCACATTTTTGGGAGCCGTTTTGGATACTGTCCACAAGCATGCTTACCCAACACAGGAGCGACAGCGCAAGCTCGCAGTTAGCAAACAGGATAAAACTAAGAGTCTCTTTCTGTTCGACTCTTCAAATCCCTCCTGGGAATGATGTCCTCTTGCATACTACTCATTCCACATTGTCGCCTCCATATGCGTCCTCTCCAGGAGGCTCTTGCCACTCAGTGGATTCAGGTGGAAGGATCTTTCGACGACATCATACAGGTCACTCCTCAAGTAATCACAGCATTACACTGGTGGACTCGTCCACAGAATCTGGCACAAGGCCTGTCTTTCCTACCTCAGGTGTCTCCTCAGGTAATAACTACAGATGCATCCCTGGAAGGTTGGGGAGCCTTTCTCCAGGAGCTTCAAATCAGCGGAAAGTGGTCAATAACAAAGGGCTTTGCACATAAACCTCCTAGAGCTCAGAGCTGTTTACCTAGCCCTTCGGGCTTTTCTTCCCAGAATAGCAGGTTCTCTAGTGCTTGTCAAAACGGACAACACCACAACAATGCACTACGTGAACAAGCAGGGAGGGACTCTTTCTCTCTTGTTATCTCAAGAATCACAGAAAATTTGGAACTGGGCGCTTCAGCACAAAATCTCCCTGAAGACCGAATATGTTCCGGGAAGGGAAAATACATTGGCAGATTCGCTGAGCAGACTACAAACCTCCTGCCACGAGTGGGAATTACACCAGGGAATTCTCGACCGCATTTTCTGTCAATGGGGCGAACCGAATCTCGACCTGTTCGCTTCACGACTCAACGCCAAATGCCGACGCTTCGCAAGCTGGCATCCCCAACAGGGATCTCTGGGGAATGCATTTTCGATAGCCTGGTTCGGCGTCTTTGCGTACGCCTTTCCGCCGATTCCACTGCTCCCCAGAGTCCTCAAGAAGATGAAGGCAGAGCCCTGCACACTGATTTTAATAGCACCAGCATGGCCTCGCCAACATTGGTTTACAGAACTACATCTCCTATCCCAGAAGCCTCCAATTCCATTGAAGCCGTTTCCGTCTCTTCTCACAATGGATCAGGGGCAAATACAGCATCCGGACCCGGCCTCGCTCAAATTATCGGCCTGGCTCCTGAATACAATGAGTTCCAAGCTATGAATATCCCTCCGGACTGTAGGGCGATTCTATCTCGAGCAGTAGCGGACAGTACAAGCAGAACATATTCTCTCAAATGGAAAAGGTTCTGTATATGGTGTGCATCTGCTGAAGTGCATCCCTTCACGTCCTCGCCTGAGGAGATTCTACCATATCTCCTTCATCTCGCAAATGCGGGCCTCGCTCACGCTTCCATCAGAGTTCATCTGGCAGCGATATCCCGTTTCAGAAGATCCTCCACAGGTCCTTCTCTTTGGTCCAATAGACTCCTAAAACAATTCCTCAAGGTTCTTTTCCAGACTTTCCCTCCACTAAAGCTCCCTCCTCCAACATGGCAGCTTAATACGGTTCTAGCCCAGCTTATGAGGCATCCTTTTGAACCAATACACAAGGTGGACCTCAAGTTCCTCTCCTGGAAAACTGCACTTCTGCTAGCCCTTGCTTCAGCAAGACGAGTCGGTGAGCTTCACGCTTTTACAATACAGCATCCATTTATGCAATTCAAGGACGATAGGGTAATTCTTCGAACTAACCCGAAGTTTATCCCTAAAGTGCCATCGCACTTCCATCTTAACGAACCCATTGTTTTGAAGACCTTCTTCCCAAATCCTCAAACACCAGCGGAAAAGGCTCTTCACTCCTTGGATCTCAAGCGATGCCTTAAATTCTACCTTCACAGGACAAGACCATTCCGAAAGTCCAACCAACTTTTCGTGGACTACAGTGTACCTAGGAAAGGTTCCCCCCTTTCGAAGCAAAGTATCTCTAGGTGGATCTCTAGCGCTATCACTTTATGCCACCAGCAGGCTGGTCAACCCTTGCAAACTACAATTCGTGCCCATTCCACCAGGGCAGTCTCTACGTCCATGGCATTGTTTGCCGGCGTCCCTATTGTGGACATTTGCAGAGCGGCAACATGGAAAACGCCGCACACATTTACCAGGCATTACTGCTTGGATTCAGAACTGGCGAAGGACGCTGCAGTTGGACAGGCAGTACTACGTCATCTATCTCAATAGAGGTGAGCCTTTCTTCCTTCCCACCAACCTTTATTTTACCGCACATTTCTATGATTACCTTCATGTCTGCTTATTATTATACACTATATCATTGATATACTGAAATGTACAAATATGGGTTTTTCTTCACCAATGTATGTATACCCCTTATGGGGAAAAAGAAATGTGCTCACTATTGCTTGCTACTCTGATTCAGGCATGTGAATCTATGAAAGATACCCTAATACTGGATAAGAAATGCGTTACTTACCTATAACTGCAGTTATCCAGTATTGGTATCTTTCATAGATTCACATGCAACCCACCCACCTCCCTTGGAAAGGCTCTTTTGGTTCTCTCAGTGGTACTGTTATATAGCACTACGCTTATGAAAATCTGAGGGACCAGAGCTCCTGCCAGGAAGGTTCCAAAGGGTGGTAACAGCTGATTGGCTGTTGTGTAGAGTTTGGTCCTTTTCACAAAAGGACCTGGATATGTTACTAATGAGAGGCCTTAGGCCTATGGTTTTGTATGTCTAATGGGACATTACTTTTCTAATGTACCGGGGACTCTCATCTCGACGACGGGGAATGATTCAGGCATGTGAATCTATGAAAGATACCAATACTGGATAACTGCAGTTACAGGTAAGTAACGCATTTCTTCAGCTCCATAAAGATAGAGTAGTTCTTCGCACCAATCCCAAAGTGGTTTCTGCTTTCCATATTAACCAATCAGTTGGGTTACCTGTGTTCTTTCCTCAATCTGATTCAGTAGCCGAAGGAGCTCTTCACACACTTGACGTCAAGAGCTTTATTGTATTATATCGAAAGAACAAAAGATTTTCATGAAACAAAGCAACTGTTTCTATCATTTACATCACCTCACAAAGGCAATCCTATTTCTAAATCTGGCATTTCAAGGTGGATTGATAAGTGCATTCAAACTTACTACGCAAAAGCCGAAAGAGTGGGACGGCACTACCCTTAAACAATACCTTAGACTGGACAGAATACCAAGGGGTTTACGCGCCCAAATCTTCCCTACTTATGATGAACTGAACGAGGACCTCTTAAAACTCTGGGAAGAAGCATTGACCTCTAATTCAAAAACACTAATAGGCATTCTTATTGAGAATGCAGAGCGCAAGGTGGCAGCCCTCCAGATAGAAATTAGCAAGTTAGAGGGAGAAATCAGGGAGCTTGGGCTACCAGAAGCCACTGAAAAGAATTACGTTATTCTCACTAAAGTACTTACCAAGCACCAGGAGGACATAAATCAGCGCAAAGCTAGGAAACTTAAGAGGGATGAGATCGATTACAGAGAGGGGAGAGTCTTTACATTTGCAAAAAAGTACGACCAAATCCTCATAAGTGATCAAGACCAGATTAGAACAGGCAGACAACAGACTATCTCTATCTCCTCAAGTTCAACTTCTTTGAGTGTCCCTGTATCCAGTGATAGTGAGTTTGAAAACACAGCCAGCACCTCTACTCTTGATAGGCCAGATAACTCTTTTTTTTAAGAGCGGTCCAGCGCATCAAAAAAGGAAACCGGATACAGCCCATCCGTGGAGAACAACAAAGAAAACCCGGAGGGGCAAGAGAGCAGGGCACAAACGATATCAGGATGAACCTCAGGTCAGGGGACAAGAAGAAGTAATAGACACACAAGAGATGGGGGTGGACATTATCAATCTCTCATCACTTACTCTTACAGACGATATGGTATCACTGCTGAAGAAAGGTCTAGGCTATTGTCCAATAGAGAAAGGTGATGCATGTAAATCAAAAATAGACCTTTTTAAGTTCACTAGGAATTTGAAACTGAAGAGAATGTTTGTTAATAATCCTATAAGCAATAAAAATCCTAAAAACATCCCTGTGTGTGGTATATCAGATGTGCAAAGTATACAGGACATTTATGACACTCAGTTACTACTTTCTATCACCAATCAAGAAGACACACCGCAGGACATGAGTCAGCTCCTTATGGAACTAAACATAAACACAGACTACTCTATAGCCAGTGGACTGAAATCTAAATCCAGGTGGACCCCCGTCCTACCCGGGGGCAACACCATAGACACTTTTCATAGACTGGTCCTAAATGACATTGACAAATATGTAGCAAAGATGAAACCAGGCAGGAGACTCACCAAGGACTATCTGATTCAGGGTGAACGTCAGGCCATGACGCTTCTCTCTGCAAACAACTCTTATCAGAGCAGCAGACAGGGGCGGTAACTTAGTAGTCCTGAATAAACAGGACTACGATGGTGAGGTTCTGAGCCAATTAGGGGACACCACATGCTATGAAGCCCTTAACTCTAACCCCATTGGGCCTCTCACCATTCTCATTAACAAACACCTCAGAACATGGTACACAGAGGGGCTCCTCAGTGAGGATGAACATCTATATCTGAAAGTACAGAGACCGAGATTTCCTGTACTATATACTTTACCTAAGGTACATAAAAACCTTCCTTTTCCGCCAGGTAGACCGATTGTGTCCAGCATAGGTGGTCCCACAGAGAGATTAGCGGAATACGTAGACATGTTCCTACAGCCCATGGTTCAAAACCTTCCTGCGTATATAAGGGATACTAAACACATCCTTAGTCTTCTCACTGATCTCTCCTGGAATAATGACATCTTAGCTACACTAGACGTGGTCTCCCTTTACACTAACATTAACCCACAAATTGGCTTACAGGCCATGGAGTGGCATCTCAGCAAGAAACCGGCGACTCAATGGCAACACACTAGGATGCTTCTATCCATGACAGAACTTATTCTGTTTAACAACTGCTTCATATTTGAAGGTCAGTGGTATAAGCAAATACGGGGAGTGGCCATGGGCTCGAAATTTTCGCCCTCATTTGCCAACCTCTTCATGGGGTACTTTGAAGCCAAATGGATTTGGAGCGAGAAGGGCAGCTCGTTTAATCAACACATCGTATACTGGGGTCGGTACATAAACGACTGCTTATTACTTTGGGCAGGGATAGAACAGAGGCTACAAGAATTCTATGAATATCTGAACACCAACACACTAGGAGTCCGTTTCACCCATCACCACAGTAGCACAAACATAGTCTTTCTAGACGTAGAACTATACGTCCAAGAGGGGTTCATACATAGCAAACTCTACCGTAAACCTACGGCATGTAATGCAATCTTACATGCCTCCAGTGCCCACCCCCCTCATCAGATTGAGGCTATCCCCTATGGGGAGTTCACCAGAGCCAGGAGGAACTGTAGTCAGGACAAAGAGTTCATCTCCTGCCTACACTCCATGAAGACTAGGTTTAAGGCCAGAGGCTACCATCAAGCATCCCTAGATAAGGCAGAAAAACGTATCATGAAACTCCCACGAATAGACACACTTAAAGAGAAAGTAACCAAGAACCCATCCACGCAGCCAGTCAGACGTCTTCATTACCAACCACAGTGAAATGTCCAACATGCTCTCTAAAAGCATGCATAAGCACTGGAACATTCTGAAAGCAGACAAGTCTCTAGAAACATTTACCACACATAGACCTCTCATCACATATAGAAGAGGCAGAACCTTAAAAACTATCTTGAGTCCTACTGTCCGCACTAACACCAAAGAAATGGATTGGCTCACACAACGTACACTAGGTTTTGCAGCGTGAATGTTTCTGGATTCACTATGCTGTGCATTATTCCGCCATCTCGTGGTTGGGTCCGGATTCGTAGTCTTTTCCTTTTTTTTTTTTTTTTTTTTTCCTTTTTTTTTGTTGGCCCAGGTGGGCGGCGACGCCCCCACCATTTGGTGTCCTCGGTGACGTCGTCGCGCTTCCTGCGGAAGCTCCCACCTTTGGTCGCCATCTTCAGATTCTTTTTTCCGCCGTGGGGTCTGGATCGTCGACGAGAAGTTCCAGAAAGTTTGGACGAAGAATCACAAATTCAATTATCACCACAGAGGATCGTTTCCTGAGACACCGGACGAGGAGACGAGTACCGGAGGCGACGAGAAGGACGACGAGGTAGAAGGTCCACGACCAAAATCTCGACGCCTTCAGAGAATGCGCTCACAGGGGGCCCCCCTGAGCGCGGGTATGGACAAGACACCGTTTAAGTTTTGCCAAAACTGTCACCACAAGTACGCCCAGAAGGACCAGCACCCAGTCTGCAACCTCTGCTTGCCGCTCGACCACATCAGCGAAAACTGCAACGCGTGTTCGGTGTTCACCCCGAAAACCCTCCGGGTGAGAGAGAGGCAAAGAAGGGCTAACTACAACATGCAGGGCCAGGGACCAGCTCCATCGCTCCGAGACCTGGGCCTCTCGAGTGGAGAGGAAGACAACATCGCAGAGGGACCGGAGGACTGCTCAGTCGTCGAGGTCCACAAGAAAACGTCGAAGGAGGTAAGGGAGACGTCGACCCCGAAGCACCCAAGCGACACTCTCAGAAGTGAAGCCAAGTCCTCGAAGGGAGCGTTGCCGCCGAAACACTTGACGAAAGCAACAGCAACCAAGGACAAACAGCCGAGCATATCCTTCGGGAAGGACTCCCAATCGGCGAAAGCCTCCGAAAAACCAAGGGTGTCGAAGGTAACCTCCGAAAAGGAAGCCTCGACGCCCAGAAAAGAAGGCCCGGCGACATCCTCGACGTCAGAGACCGCGAAGAGGGGCGCTTCAGCCATCGACGCCGAAAAGGTCCACGAGATGGAGAAGAAAAAGAGAAGGCTCGAAGCAGAGATGGCGAGCATCCTGCAACGGAAAAAAGACTTCGACGAAAAAATGAAGCTATACGCCATTCCGTCGAAGCCATCACGCGAAGCACTCGGGGAGGGCGACACCGAAGACATCGAACCCCCGAAAAACCCCGAACCGCTCGATGAACAGGGCGAAGAGGACTACTACTTCGAAGGCGAAGAAGAGTTCCAGTCTTACCGGGACTCGGCGCCCTCGGAAGCACAAGACTTAGACTGGCAAGACCTCGACGCAGATTCACCAGAAGAAGGGGTAGACTCTTATCCCTCGAGGCCTTCGCCGCCAGACGACATTGGAGTCTACAATGTGGTCGTCCAAAAGGCTGCAGCAACGTATGGCGTCGAAATGCAAGAGGAGAAGGCGAAGGCATGTTTCCTTTTGGAAACCCTACTTCCTCCACAAACCAGGTCCCAGTTCCTACCCATGCTTCCTAGCGTCCTGGACCAGGGTAGGGAGGCTTTCAAAGAACCAGCAGTCTGCAAGGCTGTTACACCAAGGAGCGAAAAAAAGTACAAACACTCCTCAAAAGACCCTGCGTATATCCAAGGGTCGGTGCCAGCAGACTCCATTATCACAGCAACGGCCAGGAAAAGGGCCAATGTGCCCACTAACACAGGTCCACCTCCAGACAAGGAGAGCAAACGAATAGACCTCACAGGACGAAAGGTGGAGAGGAACGCAGCCATACACTGGCGCATCGCCAACTCCAACGCCCTCATCAGCAGGCATGCATACCAGCATTGGGATGAAATGAGCCAGCTCGTAACACACCTGCCACAACAACACCAACAAAGGGCTAATCGCCTAGTGGAAGAGGGCAAGGCTATCGCAAATACTTGCCTAAAATCAGCCTTGGACGCTGCAGAGAACTCCAGCAGGCAGATGATGATAGGGGTGACTGAAAGGAGACACGCATGGCTCAGGATCTCGGGTTTCAAACCTGAGGTACAAAGCAATATCCTGAACACGCCATTCGACGGCCAGAAACTGTTTGGAGCCCCAGTCGACGAGAAGTTGACGCAGCTTAAAAAGACAACGAAACTGCGAGGTCCATGGGAGCACTGCAGTTCAGGGGATGAGAAGAGGAACCCCCTCAAGGCGGCCCAATTGTAGAGGGGGCAATGCGCCCGCCACTTCCCACCAATCTCCCCAACAAGGATACCAGGGGAACAACCAGGGCCAAAGCCAACAGGGACAACAACAGCAAAATTGGCAGTATCAACCCAGAGGACGGTCCTTTCGAGGACGCGGGTACGGACGGGGACAGTCCCGAAGAGGGGGTCAGCAGCCCACCTCAGTGACTCCGCAAAGAAACCAAACCCTCCCCTATCAACACCAAGGGAGAGGAGAAGTCAACAGAAGGAAAAAATAAGAAACACACACAGCAAACAAATAACCACTGAGCATACAACCCCGGTGGGGGGCCGAATACGAAACTTCCTCACACAATGGAGAGAGATTACCACGGACAAGGGGATACTGAACATCATACAGCACGGATACTGCATAGAACTCCAAAAACACCCCCCGGGCAGAAAACCCAAGACACCGGCCACTCCCCGCAAGGGAGCTCGCCCTCCTACATCTAGAAGCAGAGGAGCTGCTAAAAAAAAGAGCAATAGAACCAGTTCCAATCAATGAAAGGAACAAGGGAGTCTACTCGACGTACTTCCTAGTGCCAAAGGTAGACTAAACACTAAGGCCAATACTGGACCTCAGATTCCTGAACAAGTTCGTAAGAACTCAAAAATTCAAAATGACATCACTTCAGGAAGTAATACCCCAAATCCAACAAGGGGACTACATGGCGACCATAGACATGAAAGACGCATATCTGCACATACCCGTCAATCACAAACACAAACGTCTACTAAGATTCGCGATAGGCCAGAATCACTACCAGTTCACAATGCTAGCCTTCGGGCTCAAGTCCGCACCAAGGGTGTTCACAAAATGCCTAGCAGCATTGGCAGCGCACCTACGGAGAAAGGGCATACATGTATACCCCTACCTCGACGACTGGCTTGTGAAAGCAGGATCATACAGGCACTGCAAAGATCACATCAAACAAGTCATACAAACACTGTCCAGACTAGGTTTCTCAATACATTGGGAGAAATCGTCAACAGAACCGCAGCAGATCAAAATATTCTTAGGGGCACAAATCGACAGCACACAGTCCAAAGTGTTCCCCAGCGACAAGAGAACTATAGCGCTCCTGAGGGAAACACGTCATTACCGCAAGGGGCAAGTTCTGACAGTGAGGACGGTGAGCAGATTAATGGGGATGATGGCATCATGCATCCACCTAGTCCCAAATATCAAGCTGCACATGAGACCATTCCAAGAATGGATACAGCAACAGTGGTCACAAGCAACAGGGAGTTGGGAAGATCTAGTGGTTGTCACACACGCAGTGCAGCGAGAAATAGCGTGGTGGAAGGAAGACAACATATTACAGGGGAAGCCATTCACACAGCCAACTCCAACAGTGACCATCACAACAGACGCCTCACAGCAGGGCTGGGGCGAGCACATGGACAGACTCCGCGTCAGGGGGCTGTGGTCACAACAAGATGCAGTGAGACACATCAACTACCTAGAACTAAAAACTGTGTTCCTAGCCTTAAGAGCCTTTCAGAAGCAGCTTTACGGCCAGAGAGTGCTGATACAAACAGACAACACAACCACCATGTTCTACATCAACAAACAAGGTGGAACACAGTCAGCTCCGCTATCAAGCCTGGCACAAGAGATTTGGAGATGGGCCATCCCTCTAAGGATAGACCTACTGGCAATACACCTTCCAGGAATAGACAATGTAGAAGCAGACCGACTCAGCAGGCAGACGTCGGCATCCCACGAATGGGAGCTCAACCAACAGGAAGTGCAGCGGCTGTTCCAAAAATGGGGTACACCACGGATAGACCTGTTTGCAACACTCCAGAATGCAAAATGCCAACATTACGCATCCAGACAACCGGACCAAAGGTCCCTAGGGAATGCGCTATGGATAAGTTGGTCGAACGAATTTGCATACGCTTTTCCCCGATACCACTGTTACACAAGGTACTCAGCAAATGCAGGAGCAGCAGCATGACACTCATACTGGTGGCACCTCAGTGGGCCAGACAGTCATGGTTCTCACAAATAATGGAAATGGCGCAGGAACCAGCGCACAGGTTCAGCAGAAGGAAAGACCTCCTGACAATTCAAGACGGAAAAGTGCTCCACCCAGAACCAGAGAGCCTCAGCCTAGCAGCATGGCTCCTGAGGACCTAGAATTCGCACACCTCAAGCTACCACCAAGCACTATGGCCGTACTCAGAGAAGCAAGGAGACCCACTACAAGGAAGTGCTACATTGCAAAGTGGAAAAGGTTCTTGCAATGGTGCCTTAAAGAGGGACTGCAACGAAAGGTCACAAAAGAATGAACGGTACTACAATACTTAACGCACCTACTACACAGCGGGCTGAGCTACTCGTCACTAAGGGTTCACTTAGCAGCCATAGTGGCCTACACCAGGGGAGAAGCGGGGAAAAGTTTCTTCACCTCCCAGGTGGTCAAAAGATTCCTGGAGGGGGCTAAAAGAATAGCCCCCCCAAAAAGGATGCCAGCCCCAAGCTGGAACCTCAACACTGTGCTAACACAGTTGATAATCACCATTTGAGCCCATACACAAGACCACACTGCACATGCTCACACTAAAGACGGCATTCTTGGTGGCTATCACGTCACTGCGAAGGGTCAGTGAACTGCAGGCTCTTACACTACAAGAGCCCTACTTGCAAATACACAAGGACAGAATTGTCATGAGGACGGACCCACACTTCCTGCCAAAGGTGGTGTCGCGGTTCCATATTAACCAGACAATACAGATACCAAGTTTCTTCCAGAAACCATCAACGCCCACAGAAAAGGCGCTACACACGCTGGACGCCAGAAGGGCAGTGATGCACTACATAGAAAGGACAAAGGAATGCAGGAAAACAAAACAACTCTTCGTTTCCTTCGCAAGCAGTTTCTTGGGACGACCAGTAATAAAAAATACCATAGCACGATGGATTGCACAGGCAATACAACTCTGCCACAAGCAGGCAGGACAAGAATTAGAGGGAGCCGCCCAAGCTCACTCAACAAGGAAGAAAGGAGCAACGGTTGCGTTCCTAGCGAACACACCTGTCCAAGACATTTGCCAAGCGGCAACATGGTCTTCCGTGCACACGTTCACCAAACACTACTGTGTGGATATCCAGATGAACAAAGAGGCACAAGTAGGACAGAAGGTCTTACAGCACATTTTCAGCAACCAATGCTCATCTTCCACCCAACCACCGCAATAACAAAACCGCTACAAAGTCTATGCACAGCATAGTGAATCCAGAAAGATTCACGCTGCAAAACGAATAGTTTCTTACCTGTCGGTGTAGTTTTGCAGCTTGAAGACTTTCTGGATTCACTAGCGATCCCACCCGCCTCCGCCAGGAAGATAACATAGGAGGTTAAGGGTAAAACTAGACTACATAAAAGGTTTAGAGGGATCAAAAGAAAAATAGAAGGATAAAAGAAAAAGACATAGACTACAAACCAATAAGAGGAAAAGAAAAAAGAATCCGAAGATGGCGACCAAAGGTGGGAGCTTCCGCAGGAAGCGCGACGACGTCACCGAGGACACCAAATGGTGGGGCGTCGCCGCCCACCTGGGCCAACGAAAAGACTACGAATCCGGACCCAACCACGAGATGGCGGAATAATGCACAGCATAGTGAATCCAGAAAGTCTTCAAGCTGCAAAACTACACCGACAGGTAAACTATTCGTTTCCACAAATGTCGGAGTTACGGTGTGTGTAGGTGGGCTACACATATGTCATGACATTCCACGGCCCGGACGGGAGGGAATATAAGATTAAACAGAATATCAATTGCATGACACGTTATGTCGTTTATGTAATCATGTGTAACTGCCAGAGACAATACGTGGGCAGCACAATTCGCAAGCTGAAGGATCGCATCAGCGAACATACAAGAGCGCTCAAACAAGGGGATGTAAGATACCCTATAACAACCCATGCCATAAGTTGCAAAGCTCAAGGCCCCTATAAACAATTCTCCTTCTTTGGAATAGAGCATGTCCAACCTAACCAAAGAGGGGGCGACAGAGAACTCCAATTACGCCGCGCTGAAGCCACCTGGATCATGAAATTGAAATCTGTAGAGCTCGGTCTTAACACAGACCATGACCTACAATTTTTTCTAGGGTCTTAATAGAACTAAACAGAACCGGCGGAATGACTAATTAACTGATATAAGTCAGTTCATTTACGTGTATATATGTAACTTGTGATGTAAGAAACATAATACTATTTCTCCTGTATGAAACTACGACTAAACGTTAAGTGCATTTACAACCTGTATGAACATCAGTAGTTACTTTCCCCTGACCCACTCGTTAGAATACTTTCTCATGTTAACAATGATGTTACGATGAACAAATACGTAGCAACCTTCTTTTTGCTACCAGTGTACCCTGTCCTCTATCCTTCTCATACTAGCTCTCTTGCTCGTTCTATATGTTGTTCTAATTCATACACACATAATCCCTACAGGTAACCCTTCTTTCCGTCCCTCCGCATCCCCGTTACTACACCCACTTCCGGGTTCATTTCCTAACTGAGTTCACGTTCTAGCCTTTTTTGCTTTTTTCTTCATAAGACGGGCACGCGACGTAACCACACTTCTGGTGATCGCCGTGGGTCCGTCAGAATTAGCAGCGTACTCGTTGTTCCTCACAGAATTCTAGGAGGTGAGGATTGTCTCCACTGTCCTCCGTAGCCCCTGCACGCCTGCCCTACCGCGCCATGACTTTGATTTAATTATTTTTACCTCATAGAATTTCGTACCGTGGACAGAGCTTTACTCTGCTTTGATGTTCATATACGTTGCGGAGTGCAAACCACGTGTCTCAAGGTAAAACGCGGAGCTATTACATATTTTCCTTTAAACTACCACCCTCATTCTAATTCCGCTCACAGCCCGCTAACGGGCTTTTTCTGTATTCTCATATGTTTGGAGTCACTCCCCCCTTTTTTGCTTGATAGACTCCATATGGGACTACCGGTGTATAACTGGCCTTTACATTTTAATACTCGATGTCTTTAACCAGACTTATATACGTCGTGACCATGAGGTTTAGACCTTCTTATGTAAACAACCCTGGATTACTTTTGACCCTAGGGGCTAATTTACCCCCCTCTCGTGGAACTTTACTTGGTTCCATCTCCCCTTTTCTAGCCTTAAGTCTGCTCCTATGTGAAACCCAATTTACACTCCTTGGTCCAATCCTTGCTCCCGCCTTTTTTACAGTGATACCCCACCGGACACGTACACGAATCCTTCTCCGTTTAACTTTTGGATGCACCATTCCTAGATACAGCCGGGACGGAAGTACAACCGGCGGAGAGGTAAGCCCCCCCCCCCACCTCTCCTTTGTATTAATAGGCGCATGCGGTAGCGCAGCATCCGAGTCTTTTGCTCGGATGGAGGACTCACCTACACTATACATACTCTTGTCTCCACAGATTGACCAATTTTCTACTGTTTTGCCTAAAAGGTATGATTACGCATGCAGAACATTATCTTTCTTTACCCCGGTATACATTAGACACACTCTGCTCATGACACTCGTGCTTGTCCTCTTCTTCATTCCCTTTATTTTTCTTTTTCTTTTTCTTTTTCTTTTGACATGTTCTTTTGAACACGTTCTGTTATTTACCTCTGCTTTATGCTGTTCACTAATTTTAAGATTATAAGTCTATGTTCAGACGCCACTTAATTACCTGGTTGTGAGACCACCATCACGAGTCACTGATATGTATATATAAATACAGTTATGTTACAGCATTAATGAGAGCAATATCTTGTATATACTAGCCATACCCGAGTAGTATTTAAATATAGTATTGTTGAAACCGATATCAAATTAACAGGTGCACAAATATTAAATGTGCCATTTCTTGACTCTCACACGACACCACCACACATCACGGGTGTTTACCCTATCGGTAACACCTGTCTTACCTAGAGTGACTGATCACACCATTTTGGGTATGTCACAAAGGGTGAATGTCGCACTAAGTCACATGTCGCCTAGCATCTGTATACACCATGTAATGTACCATAGTGTCTTACACTATGCCTTTGTACATCCTATAGCCCTGAAGAAGTTGTGGGTTTAACCACCCTGACGAAACACGTGTTGGCTGGGCAATCGATCTTCAATAAAGAACACGTGATACCTGGAGTGTTCTTCATTCATATCAAAACCTTTTTTTCAACTGTTGTTCTGAATACTGTATGGTTCCATTGACGCAGATCTTGCTCTGCAAATTACTATTACGTGTGCACAGGGCTCTGGTGTAAAATTAAGTGACCTTGTGTCTGTTGAGGGGTTCAGGGTAATCACCTTGCCTGTAGCACCGTACTCCACTAAGAATCTTTTGACACACACGTACACACGAGTAGGCGCCGACGCATACCGCATTAATTCAAACCCTTCTCTCGCATTTACCAAAAGCCGAAAGAGCTTTTTTAATACCCCTAGAGCGCATTCCACTCGCAAAATAGGGGCATCTATGACCTTTTTAGGTACCATTCCTATAGCTGACATTTGTAAAGCAGCAACATGGTCTACACCACACACATTTACCAAACACTATTGTGTTGATGTACTAGCACGCCAACAACCCAATGTAGGGCAAGCAGTGCTAAAAACACTTTTCCAGATAACGGCAACATCTACTGGTTAGCCACCGCTTTGGGAGAATACTGCTATATAGTCTATGCAAAGCATGTATATCTACAGCACACATGCCTCGGACGTATAATGTTACTTACCCAGTAAGCATCTGTTCTTGGCATGTAGAGCTGTGGATTCACATGCGCCCACCCTCCTCCCCGGGCATCTGTAGTTGTTACAGTTCTCATTCACGTTATCTACACATGGACATTGTAAGAAAGTGGCTCTGTATATACTGCACCAAAGTAAGGTTCAGTGTGCACAGAGTCCACAGTCCCCAGAGGTTTGGCAGAGGCTAAAGTTAGATATAACCTTACTCTCAAGTGGTAGCTTGGTCAAGCAGTAAGGCAGTATCGGAGAACGGTGTAAAGCATTTGATGTACACACTGTCAGCAAATGAAGCCACCCACTCAAGAACTGAACACTAGGCCAATTGTTTTGTATAACAAATATACTGTTTTATTTTTAGAACCAACAATAGGTATCAAAAATACTTTCTCAGAATCAAATGCTGTAGTTGAATACTTTCAATAAGCAATAGACTTTTAAATGCAGTATTTACAGTTGTTGCAATAGGCAACTCAATTCAAACACAATAATACATTGAGCTCAATGGGAATTTCTAGTTAAATGCAATAGATTACTTTTTGGATTACTTTTCTTACCACAGGACTGGATCCTAGATTCAGTCTCGGGACATCTCCTGTAAACAGTTGAGTAAAACGTTTTGGTTACAGTTGTGATTTTTAAGGAATATTATTGTATTTTAAAAGTTGACACTTAGAAACTTTTTCACATAGAATCACCAATGTTATCCTATGGGAGGAAATTCACTTAGCAGGTAAGTAGTGTTATCGTTACTTTTTCTTAATCAGTGTTGGATCCTGGATCCAGCACTGGTGCATCTCCTGTAAACAATTGAAAGAATGCGTTTGTCACACAGGCGATTTTTAGCAAATATTTGTAAGTTTCAAAAATCGACACTTAGAAACTTTTTCAGCAAAACCCAGGCAATGTTATCCTATGGAAGGAAATTCAAGTTACCGGTAAGTACAGTTATAATTACTTTTCAGGGTCAGTGCTGGGCATCAAGATCCAGCACTGGGATCTCTCCTGATAACAGGTGAGTATTTTCGTTTTCGTGATTCGGCTGATTTTAGATGAATATTTTAAAGTTTCAAAACTCCACACTTAGAAGAATTTCCAAGTGACACCAGTCAATGTTACCCTATGGAAGAAAAGTGAGTTATCGGCTTTTGGGTAAGTACTCGACTGGCAGAGTTAAGGTTCTGGGCATAGACTCGGGGGGGGGGTCTCCCAGGGTCAGGTAGGTACAGCTGTTACACCCTCAGCGGCACAGGGGCGGCCGGGTGCAGAGTGAGTAGGCCCAATGTTATCCTATGGAAGGCAGGGGACCTTTGGTTGGTGGCTGCTGGCAAGCAGGCCACGCGGCTGTGGGAGCTGGGCTCCTGGTCACTTGCTCAGGGCAAATGGGGAAGTAGATTAGAGTAGAGGTTGCACTGCCAGGGGCACTCGGGCGGCTGGGTGCAGGGTGCTTTTGAGCCGTCGGGCGCTCAATGTTATTCAATGGGAGACTTGGAAGTTGAACAAAGGCTGCAGGCTCGGGGACGGAGATTCTTCAGGTGCGACCACCACTTCGAGAGGTAAGTTGGGATCTTGGAGGATAGGTAGGCACCCAGGAGTTGGGCACAGGGGGCCGTGGGGCGCCGGGTGCAGGGGTGTCTTTTGGCGTCGGGAAATCTTACCCTCTGCTGGTCGCGGTTGGGGGGTCCCTTGTTGTGAGGCTGCAGGCGTCGTCTGAGTCGTCGAGGAGGGTCCTTGGGCACTGGATTCTAGGTCACAATCGCCGGGGGGACGTCCTCGTGGTCTTGGTTCACTCAGGCACAGGCCGGGCTCGACGGGTGCAGAGTGTGCTGGATTCGTGGTTCCTGGCTGGCACCAGGGGTGTTGCTTGTTTGAGCAGAACCACTGCTCGTGGGAGTCCCAGTCTTTAGATGAGCAAGGCAGGCAGGTCCTCCGGGGTTTTCGAGGTTGCTCTCCGCTGGAGACGCCGGGGTTTAGCAGGAGCAGGTTCAAGGATCAACAGGCCTGTAGGGCTGGGGCCAAGTCAGTTGGTGTCGTACTTTTGTTAGCAGCTGCACGGCAGGTCTTCTTTCTTGTTGCAGATTCGAGATCTAAGGTAGGAAGGTTCAGGGTGCCCCTAAATACTAGATTTTGGGGCGTTACAGGTAGGTAAAGGGCAGGGACCAATGGGTCCCTTCCCTGGAGTGGGTACACCCCCTATCCTGCCACTCTCCAGTGGGAGGGGGGCAGGAGCCTAGTCCTGATTGGGTAGGGCTCCCCATCTTCAAGATGGCGAGAGCCCGGAGATGTGCTTCACCTCGCCTCCCCCACCTGAGGGGTGGGGTTGGCAGAGGCTGGCACACCCCCTTTCCTCCCTTGGTGTTTCCCGCCAGAGTGGGGGCTAGAACCAGTGGGGACCAGTTGCTGAGTACAGCAAGTGGTCTGGGGAAGCTCACAAAGGCGGAATGCCTTTGAAGCTTCCCCCTGCCCATCCTGGGGGAGGAGGCCTAGCACCTCGCCCAGGACGTGCATTGTTGCAGGCCCAGGAGAGCAGATGGCTCTCTACCCAGGGGTCCAGCAACATGTCTGCTGGGTGGCAGCCTCTCAGGCAGGACGTGGATTGTAGGTTAGGTTCAGGGGGCAACTCTAACTTGTCCTCTGTCGTGCATCTGACATTAAATCCCACACTGGCATCAGTGTGGTTTTAATGTGCTGAGAAGTTTGATACCAAACTTCCCAGTCTTCAGTGTAGCCATTATGGTGCTGTGGAGTTCGTAATGACAAACTCCCAGCACCATATACTCTTAATGGCAGCACTGCACTTACAGTGCCCAGGAATGGACCTGGGTACTGTAGGGGTACAGGGCTCATGCACCTGTACCCTCACCACTGGCATAGGGCACCCAGCTAGAGGGGTGACTGATGTATGCCAGGGCAACGGTTTGTGGGCATGGCACACAGGAATGTGGGCCATGTCGACTCTTCACTTTGTTCTGCACCAAGACACGCAGTCTGCAAAGGCAGTGTGTGAGTGTCAGGGTACAGGTCCTCCAAGGGTGGCACAATAAGTGCTGCAGCCCTTAGAGGTCTTCCCTGGTCACAGTGCCCTGGGTACCTGTGGTACCATTTACCAGCGGCTGACCTGTGGCCAGAGGCTGCAACCTGTAACAGACCTGTGGCCTGTTGTTGCTCCCTCAGCGGCACTAGGGCGGCCGGGTGCAGAGTGTTGAGGCCCAATGTTATCCTATGGAGGATAGGGGGTCTCCGGTTGGTGGCTGCTGGCAAGCAGGCCACGGGGTTGTGGGAGCAAAGCTCCTAGGGTTAAGCTCAGGGCAAGTTGGGGACCAAGTTAGCACAAAAGGGGCACCCTCAGCGGCACTAGGGCGGCCGGGTGCAGGGTGCTGTTTTGAGGTCGGGTGCCCTGTTGATTCCAATGGAGATTCTCCGGGACAAAGAAACACTGCAGGCTCAGGGACGAGGATCTTCCAGGAGTGACCACCACTTCGAGGGGTAAGTTGGGATGTTGAGGGTTGGTTAGGCACCGCTGGGTTGGGCACACAAGGCCGTGGGGCATCGGGTGCAGGGGTGCCTTGGGACGTCGGATTTTCTTACCCGCTCTGGTCGCGGTAGGGGGGGTCCTCTGGATTGAGGCTTGAGGCAGGTCCGGGGTCGCCGGATCTCGGGTCAGGATCGCCGGGGGGACCTCCTCGGGGTATTTGCCTGCTCGGGCCGGATTCGCCGGGTGCAGAGTGTGCGGGATTCGCAGTTCCTGGCTGGCACCAGAAGCTGCAGTTCAAACACGTCCGGTGTTCACGGGAGAAACAGCTTGGAAGGTGAAGGCAGGCAGGTCCTTCGGGGTTTTTGAGGTTGCTGGCCGCTGGACACGCTGGGGTTTTGCAGGAGCAGGTTCGAGGGGAGACAGGCCTGTAGGGCTGGGGCCAAGTCAGTGGGCGTCGTCCTCTTGTTAGCTCTGCACGGCTTCTCGTCCTTTTTCTTCTCTTCTATTTCTTGTAGTTGCTGGATCTGCCTTCCTGGTTCAGGGCTGCCCCCTAAATACTGTATTTAGGGGGCGTTTTAGGGGTCTTGAGATCAATAGCCAATGGGCTAATGACCTTAAAGTGACTACACCCTTGGTGTGCTCACCCCACGTGGGGGAGTGAGCACAATCCCTTGTCCTGATTGGGGAGTGCCTGCCATCTGCAAGATGGCAGGCACTGGAGAGTGGGCTTCACCTCGCCTCCCCCACCTGAGGGGTGGAGTTGGCAGAGGTGTGCACACCTCCTGGGCTGGCTAGTTTTTCCCGCCTGTCTTCCCGCCGAAAGGGAGGGGAGACTGGAAGGGGGCCTGCTCCTGATAGCAGGAGAGGCTGGGGGTTCTCATTACAAAGGCTGCCAGGCCTTTGAAGCTCCCCTGCCACAGATGGCTCTTCCTGGCCTGGGGGAGGTGTGTACACCTCCGCCCAGGAAAGGCTTTGTTTCTGGGCTCAGGGAGCGTAGGCTCCCACCCTAGGGATCCAGAAACATGTCTCGTGGTGGCAGGCTGGTGTGTACCAGTCAGGGAACCCACCAGAGGCTGGTCGTTTTTCAGGGGGCATCTCAAAGATGCCCTCTGTGTGCATTTCTCATTAAATCCCACACTGGCATCAGTGTTTGTTTAATGTGCTGAGAAGTTTGATACCAAACTTCTCAGTTTTCAGTGCAGCCATTATGGTGTTGTGGAGTTCGTAATGACAAACTCCCAGCACCATATACTCTTAATGGCAGCACTGCACTTAAAATGTCTAAGAATGGACTTAGACACTGTAGGGGTACAGGGCTCATGCACCTGTACCCTCACCACTGGTATAGTGCACCCAGCTAGAGGGGTGACTGACCTATGCCAGGGCAGTGGGTTGTAGGCATGGCCCACAGAGGTGTGTGCCATGTCGACTCTTCACTTTGTTCTGCACCAAAGCACGCAGCCTGCAAAGGGGGGGGGGGTCGTGTGTGTGTGTGTCGCCTCTAAGGGTGGCACAATAAGTGCTGCAGCCCTTGGAGGTCTTCCCTGGGCACCTGTGGTACCATTTACCAGGGGCTGACCTGTGGCCAGAGATGCCAATTCGGTACAGTTTTGGGGAAAGAACACAGGCCCTGGGAACCTGATTGGCAGGGACCCAGGGCACATCAAGGCAAAGTGCATCAGTGGTCTGGCAAAAAGTGGGGGGGTTACTGCAACAGAAACCCCCCCCCCAAGGCCAGGAGACTCAGCCAAAGCTGGGAGAGTCTTCCTAGTCTTTCAGGCGAGGAAGAGCCGAGGAAGTGGTTTTGGAGTTGCAGGGCCTACTCTGCCTTACATCCTTCTGTCCAGGTCAGCCCCTTTAGGGAGCTGGCCTATCAACAGTTTCAGGACCTAATTCCCAATGCTCCTTTCCTAACTATTTAGTGCCTTCACCCCATCTTTTTAGTTTGGGTTCAGAGGTGCCTACCTCTGCAATTTCTAACTTTGCTAGGGCAAAGCCCAGCTTACCCACAGAGGTTACCCACAGCTTGAGCAACCCCACCATAACCAATAAGGTCAGGGGGCCTAACTTGCTATTTGGCAGGGGGCTAGGCCACCATGCCACGGACAGTGCTGCCATGAAGGCTAACACCCAGCAGAGGCTACTGATAGCTGTCAGTGCCCAGAACCACACCTTTAGCTCCTCACTGGTAGGTGAAGGGGCTACCTTACAGGCTTCTTTGGATTCTGGTTGCCTGCCTGCTGTTTTAGGGTGGGGGGGTCACTACACTTGGTAGGGAACACCCTTCTTCCCCCCTCTGCTCTGCCAGCTGAGGAGCCATCAACTCAGGCTGGACACTTGCCTGACTAGTCAGGCCTTTTTGTTGGCTTGGGGGGACTTCACCACTGCCAATTTTGGAGTTCTCCCTTACTGGGATGGAATCTCCCTGGCCCACTGGAACTGTGGCTAACAGTTGCCCACCTTTCCTACACTGTGTTTCTTCTTTTTCTTTTGGTGCTTAGCTGCACTAGCTGCAGGTTGAGCCCCCCCAGGTTTCTTGGGTGGTGTCTGGCATTGGACCAGTACCTCTCTTTGGCTCAGGCCAACCTCTGGGTGGTCATTCCCAAGGAGACAATCAAGGGGGAGGTCTTTACTGACTACCACCTTTCTCCATCTAAGGCACCCAGCTACTTCTAGGGGCACTACAGCCACAGGCCTAACAGTGACACCCCCTGGGACAGTCCTTACTCTTTTTGTTTCCCCTGGGACATACTGGTTTGAGAGAACCAACTGTCATGCACCACAGTGTGACTGGCACAGGTATATCTCAGGGCAAGGGCTGGGATTCCATTCACCAGTAGGTGGTGGAAGTGTCTACTTCCCTCTGGAATCTCCAGCTTACCTTGTGGCCCCATTTTCCAGTTGAAGGCTATGAGGGCTTCCTCATCTGAGGACCCTTCCTCCAAAGCTACACTGGCAAACCCTGGAGCTACACTAGTCACCCCTGGAGCTGTGCTAGGGACTTTGTTTTTAGGACAGCTAGGGTCCTTGGTGTGGTGTCCTGCCTTTTGGCAGGTGTGACACCATACTCTTTTGGGATCCCAATTCTTACCTTGGTACCCTGTCTTAGTTTGTGAGGTGTCTTTGGGCCCAACATCCTGGACAGGTTTTTGGGGGGCTACCTGGGACTCCTTACTTTTATCTTTAAGGGGTTCACTGTCTTTCTTCTGGGGAGGCTTTGTAACCCCTTTCTTTTGGTCACCCCCAGTGGACGTCCTAGTGACCCTTGTTTTGACCCAGTGGTCTGCCTTCTTTCCCAATTCTTGGGGAGAAGGTGGACCTAGGTCTACCAGGTACTGATGCAACTTTTCATCAATGCAATTACTTAATGTGTTCCTTCATAAACAGGTTATAAATTCCATTAAAGTCATGCACATTGTTTCCAGTTAACCAGCCACCTAGTGTTTTTACTGAGTAGTCTACAAAATCAATCCAGGACTGGTTTTGGGTTTTGTGAGCCCCCCTGAATCTAATTCTGTACTCCTCAGTTGTGAGCCCAAATCCCTCAATCAGAGTTCTCTTCATGAGGTCTTAAGACCCAGCATCTGCCCCAGAAAGGGTCAGGAGTATGTCTCTGCAGTTACCAGAGCACAGTTCCCAAAGGAGTCCCCCCCAGAAAGTCTGCTTCACAAGCCCTCTCAAAGGCTGTGAACCACTTGGTGAGATCATCACCCTCCTCATATTTAGGGACAATCCCTTTGGGGATTTTAGGATCATAAGATTGCTCTTCATCCTTATTATTTTGATTGCTGCCACCATTGATGGGTGCTAAACCCATCTCCTTTCTTTCTTTCTTTCTCTAGAGCCAGGAGTCTGGACTCTAGATCCAGTCTTTTGGCCAACCTTGCTAAAAGGTTGTCCTCCTCATTGAGGCTGTCCTCAATGTCCCCACCAGAGCCTGAGCCACCTGTGTGGCCTCTAGGTCTCCAGAGGTTATCTCTTGGAAATAAGGGTGCAGGGACCCTTACTTCCCTAGGAAGTGGTGGTGGGTTCCTATCTCCATCCTCCTCACTCCTTTCCTCCTCTGACTGGTCATCACCATTTTCAGAGGGGTGGGCCTTTGAATACTCAGCCAATAGCTCCTGGAGCTTTTGTTTGGATGAGGGCCCATTGCTATGTTTGAGTTTACACAAGGACCTTACTTCCTTGAAAGACAAGTGAAGGTAAGGGGTGAGGTCGAGCTCCTCAACCATGTCCTGCATGTCATGATTATCTTCACTAATAGCTGGGTTCTTTTCTTGAGACATTCTAACAAAAAGTTCTAACCCCTCTACCCTTGACTATAGTGACTTTTTATTTTCTAAAATTCTAAAGGGACTTAAGCAAGGCCCTAACAAGACTTTTAGTAGTTTGGAAAAAAATGCCAATTTGAAAAAATCAATTCTAAAGGCAATTTAAGAGTTCTGTCGTGTGATCAGGTGGTAACCAAGTAGTCCAACAAATGCAAGTTGTATATCCCACCGCTGATCCACCAATGTAAGAAACTGGCTCTATATATACTGTACCAAAGTGAGGTACAGTGTGTATAGAGTCCAAGGGTCTCCAGAGGTTTGGCAGAGGTTAAAGTTAGATAGAACCTTACTCTCTAAAGTGGTAGCTTGATCGAGCAGTAAGGCAGTATCAGAGGACAGTGTTAAGCATTTGAGGTACACACTCAGTCAGCAAATGAATTCACACACTCAAGAACTGAACTCTAGGCCAATTGTTTTGTATAAAAAATATACTGTTATTTTATTTTAGAACCAAGCAAGCCTGATGCAGGTAAGCATTCAATTCTTTTCAGTAATAAGCTACTTGTTGTACACAGTTTTAAAAAGCAATGAAGATTGTACTTGATTTGATTTACAGGGGATGCAGTAGGTTGCAATACTTAGTAAATGCAGTACATTGAAATGAATGGCTTTTTAACCCCTTCTCTGCGGGGGTAATTCCCCCACGGGTGCGGGAGGGCGGGGGGTGAGCAGACGAGACCAGCTCGTCATGAGTCACAGGGGAGCTGTGCTCATGACGAGCTGGTCTCGTCACAACCCCGCCCACTCATTAATTCTCCCGCACAGGCGGGGAATTAATACCGCGTGGGCGGCGCGCAGCAGTTATGACGAGACCAGCTCGTCATGAGCACAGCTCCACTGTGACTCATGACGAGCTGGTCTCGTCATGAGCATGGAAGCGGTTAAGGTAAATGCAGGTAAAATTACTTTTGCGTTACTTTTGTAATCCAGTGCTGGACTCCTAGATTCAGCACTGGGACATTTACTTAAAACAGGTAAGTAATTACGTTTTTGTAGTTTGTACGATTTTTAGAGAATATTTTCAGATTTCAAAAGTCCACACTTAGAAACTTTTTGGACCAGTACATTGAAATACATAGGCTTTTCCTGTAAATTGCAGGTAAGTTACTTTTCGGATTACTTTTTCTAACACAGTGCTGGATCCTAGATTCAGCACTGGGACATTTCCTGAAAACAGTTGAGAAAATGCGTTTGTTAGATGTACGATTTTTAAAGAATATTCTTGTATTTCAAAAGTTGACACTTGAAAACTTTTTCACATAGAACCACCAATGTTATCCTATGGAAGGAAATTCAATTCACAGGTAAGTTACTTTTACGTTACTTTTCCTACTCCGGGCTGGATTCCTTGATTCAGCACTGGGACCTTTCCTGCAAATAGTTGAGAAAATTCGTTTAGGTTATTTGTGCGAATTTTAAGGAATATTCTTAGTTTTCAAAAGTCGACACTTAGAAACTTTTTGGGAGAAAAAAGTGTCAACCTGTTTTTCCTCATAGGATAACATTATCGGTTTCGAGGTAAGTATTCGGTCTTTGGAGTTAGGGTTCTGGGGTCAGACTCACGGGTCTCCCAGGGTCAGTGATGCACTGTTGCACCCTTCAGTGGCACTAGGGCGGCCAGGTGCAGAGTGTTGAGGCCCAATGTTATCCTATGGAGGATAGGGGGTCTCCGGTTGGTGGCTGCTGGCAAGCAGGCCACGGGGTTGTGGGAGCAAAGCTCCTAGGGTTAAGCTCAGGGCAAGTTGGGTACCAAGTTAGCACAAAAGGGGCACCCTCAGCGGCACTAGGGCGGCCGGGTGCAGGATGCTGTTTTGAGGTCGGGTGCCCTGTTGATTTCAGTGGAGATTCTCCGGGACAAAGACACTGCAGGCTCAGGGACGAGGATCTTCCAGGAGTGACCACCACTTCGAGGGGTAAGTTGTGATGTTGAGGGTTGGTTAGGCACCGCTGGGTTGGGCACACAAGGCCGTGGGGCGTCGGGTGCAGGGGTGCCTTGGGACGTCGGATTTTCTTACCCGCTCTGGTCGCGGTAGGGGGGGTCCTCTGGATTGAGGCTGCAGGCGTCGTCAGGAGGCTTGAGGCAGGTCAGGGGTCGCCGGATCTCGGATCCGGATCGCCGGGGGGACCTCGGGGTATTTTCCC
>CAWUFW010003131.1:1867500-1907500 GCA_963921515.1 Calotriton arnoldi
GCAAAAAGAATTGCACCTCCAAAAATGGTGCCAGCACCCACATGGAACCTGAACATAGTTCTAGCACAAATGATGAAAGCACCATTCGAACCACTGCACAAAGCAACGCTACAAATGCTGACACTAAAGACTGCCTTTTTAGTGGCAATAACATCCTTACGTAGAGTTAGTTAACTACAGGCGCTAACACTATAGGAACCTTACTTCCAAATGCATAATAACAGGATTGTCATGAGGACAGATCCTCCATTCATACCAAAAGTGGTATCAAAATTCCACATAAATCAGAGTATACAAATACCAAGTTTCTTTCAAAAACCAAAGCAGAAAAAGCTTTGCACACACTTGACGCAAGAAGGGCGGTCATGTACTACATTGAAAGAACCAAGGAATACAGGAAAACAAAACAGTTCTTTGTATCCTTTGCAAACAGTTTTCTGGGAAGACCAGTGACCAAAAATACCATTGCAAGATAGATAGCGCAAGCCATACAGTTATGCCACAGGCAAGCAGGACAGGCCTTACAAGTTGCCTCGCGGGCACACTCAACAAGAAAGGAAGGAGCAACTATCGCTTTTCTAGCTAATACTCGAATTCAAGACTTCTGCATGGCTGCAACATGGTCTTCAGTGCACACATTCACAAAACATTACTGTGCGGACATTCAAATGAATAAAGAAGCACAAGTAGGACAAAAGGTCTTACAACATCTATTCACAAACCAAAGCTCATCTTCCACCCAGCCACCACAAGACTAGCAAACCGCTACAAAGTCTATGCACAGCATGTGAATCCAGAAAAGATTCACGCTGCAAAACTAAGTTTCTTACCTGTCGGTGTAATTTTGCAGCTTTAAGAATTTTCTGGATTCACCCTCCTCTGCCAAGGAAGAGGAGGAGAAAAAAAAAAAAGAATCAGAAGATGGCGACCAAAGGTGGGAGCTTCCGGAGGAAGCAAGTCGACGTCACAGGAGAACACCAAATGGTGGTATGTCGACGCCCACCAACAACAAAGAAAAAAAAAGGAAAGAAATACTATAATTCCGGACCCAACCACTAGATGGCGGAATAATGCACAGCATGTGAATCCAGAAAATTCTTCAAGTTGCAAAACTACACCAACAGGTAAACTATTCGTTATCCATACAGTGCCACTTTCCTACATTGGCGGTGCAGCAGTGGGGTACAAGACTTTGACATTTGTTGTACCTCTTGATTGATAATTGATTTCACTGAGGAAATCCAAGAATTATCTTTAGACAAAGTTTTTTGATTTTCAAATTTTTCCCAAATTTATTAAAAATAGTGTTATTTCTAATAAGACCCCACTTACTTTAAACACCGTGACTGATACTGCAGAGACCAGCCATGAGCTCAACCAGGATCCCTATGCATATCTGAGAATTCAGAAACTCAAAGACCTGTGCAAAGAATGGAAACTTGCCAGGGGTCTTAAACCCACAAAAGCCCATCTCCAGCAGTTGCTGGCTTATAATGACAAGACCCTGGCAGGTCAAACTTTCTCCAAAAGGGAGGAGGAAGAAGAAAAGGAGGTGGAGGGAGAGGACACTAACTCCAACGCTACCCCCTCTGATGGCAACACCTCTGGTGGAAGTGACCCCAGTAGTGTCCCTGATGAGTTGGACACTGAAGATACAGATCTTCAGAAACTGGCCAAGAGGATGGCTCTAGAAGCTAAACTCCTAGCCATAGAAAAAGAGCTAAGTGCCTAGGACCTGTCTCTGGAGGCAGCAAAATAATAGAGAGATGGACTTTATTGACTCCAAAATCCCCAAAGGGATTGTACCTAAATATTTTGAGGGTTATTGTATCGCTAAGTGGTTCATTGCATTTGAGAGAGCCTGTCTTGATAGACCAGTCCACAGTAAGCTGTGGATTGCTATCCTGTGGGAAATGTTCTCAGGGGAGTGCAGGGATCGGCTCCTGACACTCATTGAGAAAGATGCTACATACTATGACCTCATGAATGGTACCCTGATTGAGGACATTGGAATCAGCACTGCGGAATATAGGATCAGGTTCAGGGAGGCCAAGAAAACCCAAGGCCAATCCTGGGTACATTTTGTAGATTACTCAGTTGAGAACACTAGGAGGTTGGTTGAATGGTAACAATGGACATGATTTTGAAGGGTTATATAATTTGATTATGAGGGAGCACCTTTTAAGTAATTGTCACCAAGAGAAACTGCACCAATTCCAGGTAGACCTAGGTCCACTTTCTCCTCCGGAATTGGGGTTCTTCCCTTCCGGCAACCCATTGGGCCAAGATCAGGGTCACCAAAACTGACACTGATGGGGAAGGCCAAATGAAAGAGGCCAAAAAGCCCTCTAAAGTGAAAGAAGGTAACCCTAAAAATATTCAAGAGTCTTCTGTAGGCCCCTAATAATCTGCTCAGGAGGGTGGGCCCAGAGGCTCTACACAGTCCAAGGGTGGGTGCCAGGGGAAGAACTGGGATTCCAACAAGGCTTGGTGTCATGATTATAAAGCACTAGGACACCGAACTGGAGATCTTAGCTATAAAAATACCAAAAATGCCTCTATTCCACCTGCAGTTGGCTAACATCCAGATGGGATCCCAGGTGTGGCCTGACCATGTCAGTAGTCCCACTGGGGTGACAGTCTTTAAGGGAGAGATAGCCTTAGTCTGTGCTGCCTGGCCAGATAATATGAAAAAATACAGGCAGTTTGCCAAGATTAATCGATCTAGAATAGAGGCCTTGAGGGATACTGGGGCTAGTGTCGCCATGATGACCCAGCAACTGGTTCACTCGGATCAGTACCTGATTGAAGGCCCTATCCGGTCACCAATGCTAGCAATGTCACCACAGTCCACCCCATGGCTATGATCACTTTGGACTGGGGTGGGGGGGGGGGGAAGTAGTTGGACAAAGAAGAAGTTTTGTCCCTAACTGTCCCTGTAAATTTGCTGCTTGGAAATGATGTGGAGTCTTCCCCTTGGGCTATAGTTGAACTGAGAACTTCTGCCCGAATGGTAGGTCTCAGGATGGGGTTGTGTTGCAACCAGAGCGTAGAGCTCTGAGTGAAAGAGGTGCTGGATCCTGGTAGAGTGGACCAGCCCTCCCAAGAGAAAGGACAAAAAGACACGAGGTCCAGCTTCTAAACAGGTCCCAAGTCAGAACCCCTCTTCTCAGGAAGAGGACTTGGTAATCTCAGCAGGATCTGAGCCTGAAGAGGCCATCGGAAGGCCCCCTTAATTCCACTTACAGTGATTGGGGTACACTTTGAAAGGGTAGGGGTTGACAGGGTTGGCCCCCTTGACCGTCAAACAACCTCAGGGAACAGATACATTCTGGTGGTAGTTTATCATGCCACCAGGTATTCTGAAGCTATTCCCCCTTAGGACCACTACTGCTCCAGCAGTGGCAAAGGCCCTCCTTGATCTCTTTACCAGGGTTGGTTTTCCAAAGGAGGTAGTATCAGACAGAGGTACACACATTCATCTCTGCATACTTAGAACATATGTGGGAGGATTGTGGAGTGAACTACAGATGGCCTGGTGGAGAGATTCAGCCAGACGTTGAAAGGCATGATTGGTTGGCTCCCTGAAAAACTCAGAAGGCGATGGGATGTCCTACTTCCATGCCTGCTTTTTGCCTATAAGAAAGAGCCACAAAAGGAAGTGGGGTTTTTACCCTTTGAACTTTTGTTTGGGCGCCCGGTTAAAGGTCGTCTGAGTCTTGTAAGAGAAGGTTGGGAGAAACCTCTCAAAGAACCAAACAAGATATAGTGGACTATGTGCTTGGTCTTCGTTCCAGGATTGCTGAGTACATGGCGAAAGCAAGCCAAAACCTACAGGACCGCCAAGTGCTTCAAAAGCAGTGGTATGACCAAAAAGCTGCTCTGGTAGAATTGAAACCCGGCAGAAGGTATGGGTACTGGAGCCTGTGGTCCCTTGGGCCCTACCCTGTCCTTGAAAGAAAAGGAGAGGTCACCTATCTGGTGGACCTTGGCAGTTGCAAACATCATGTCAACCGCCTGAAGCCCTGTTATGCCAGAGCTGACATGATTATGCTCATGGTTACAAATAAGGGATAGGAAAATGAGTGAACGTCTCCCTGATCTCCTCTCCAGCAATCCCCAAGATGGGTCTGTTGATGGACTGTCAGTGAGGGTGTCTGAAAAGACCAAACAGCAAGCTGACTGCAGGATAGTCCTAAGTCAGTATGGTGAGCTCTTCTCTCTGACTCCTGGTCAGACTACTTGGTGTACCCAAGATGTGGACACTGGCGACAGCCTACCTGTCAAAAACAAAAATTTTGAGGCATGTGAGCTGGAGATCACATGCTTTGCATACTCCCATCTAGTGTTGGGTCCGGATGTTTGCAAGTTGTTTTTGTTCGAAGAAGTCTTTCTAGCCACAAGGTAGGTGACTCCTCCTTTCGGTGATAGTGCGCATGGGCATCGACTCCATAGTCAGATTGTTTTTTTCCGCCATCGGGTTTGGACGGGTATTGCTGCGCTCCGCTTTGGATTCAATCCTCTGGTTCCCCCTCGGTCCGTACTTCTCTCTACCTCGACGGTATTGTTTTCGAACACGCATTCTCTTTCCGCGGTTCGATCCGAATTTCAAGAAACTTCGACATTTAGACCGGAAGATCTGCGGGCGGCCATCCGGCCCATCCGCGTCTGTTCGGCTCCTCATCGATGGAACGGACTCCATTTCAATTCTGTCCCCTTTGCCACGCGAAATATCCGCTTACGGACTCTCATCCAGTATGTAATTTGTGCATGTCCCCGAGCACAAAGAGCAAGAATGTGATGCGTGCCGATCCTTCAGATCAAAGAAAACTCTCCGTGATCGTCTGGCTCGACTTCGAGAGATGCAGCAGTTGAATGTCACACCAGACCTCTTTGGCGAAGACTCCGCACAAGAAGTATCAACGTCGGAGGAGGAGCTGGCTTCAGCTGCATCTGACTCCGGATCAGACTTGCAGATCGACCTCGAGGACGATGATGTGCCAAGGGGACGAGAGTACCGAAGATACCTTCTCATGAACCCCCCCTGGTCCCTAAGAAATCTAAGGCTTCGGCACCACCTCCGCCTCAAGGCCAAGGTTGGCACAGAGAAGAGGTTTCCAACACTCCGCCTCATGGCTCGGCACCGAAACTCTCTGAAAAGCCTTCCGGCTCGGGACCGAGTCGGCCAAAGCCCACTTCCGAGCCGAAATCTTCGAGCTCTAAATCCAAGATGGGTTCCGAACAGAAACTCAGGAAACATCCCTCGGAGTCAAAACCCTCTGCACCGAAAGGACATTCCGGCTCGGCTCCAAAAGCTTTGATGCCGAAAAGCAAAGACTGGCATACAGCACAACCGGATCCAAACATAGACACTGTACCTCCTAAACTGGATCCAGAACAGAAAAAACGATATATTCACCCTGACACGGGGCATATCCATGCTAAACCACCATCTAAGCACAAGCTTTCTGATGATGATAGCCCATGCAAAATTCCTCTGAAGAAGAAAAGTGTAGGCACTAGTCCTTTTCATACACTCCCATCTCCTCCTCCTCCCCCTCTCCACCACAGCTTGATCCATTAGATTACACCTAGTCAGTCTCCTCTACCTCATTTTCACACAGTTGACACTGACGATGACAATGCACAATACCAGATCCTTGGATGGACTACACAACTGATCCTTCACAGGATACAGACCCAGATCTTTATCCTGCCAGGCCATCTCCACCTGATGACAATCTGTCATACCAACTGCTTATTGCTAGAGCAGCAGAATACCATGGGGTGGAGCTACATAAAGAGTCTTTAGAGGAAGATTTTCTCTGACACTCTAGCATCCCGTAAGTCCAGTCAGACACTGCCTATGCTCAAGGGTATGTTAAGGCACACAGACGATATTTTTAAAGATCCTGTCCGTGCCAGAATCCTTACTCCTAGAGTAGATAAAAAATATAAATGTTCCCCCACAGATCCTATTTTTATTAAGGGTCAGTTACAACTTGACTCTTTAGTGGTATCAAATGCTAGAAAGAGGGATATCTCTCAAGCATCTGGGGATACCCCTCCCCCAGATAAAGAATCAAAGCTTATCGATGCTTCGGGCAAACGGGTAGCTGTGCAAGCAGCTAACCAATGGTGTATTGCTAATACGCAGGGCTTACTAGCAAGATACGATAGAGCCCATTGGGACGAAATGGAACAATTACTTCAGTTTCTCCCAGAGGAGCATAAAGCAAAGGCTCAGGATTTAGTCCAAGAAGGCAAACTAATTCCTAATGCCTCTATCAGATGCGCTCTAGATGCAGCTGACACCGCAGCTAGGGAGGTAAATACTAGCATCTTACTACGACATGCATGGTTACGGATATCAGGGTTCAAACCTGAAGTCCAACAATCCATCCTGAATATACCTTCTGATAAAAAAACATCTTTTTGGCCCTGAAGTCGACCTAGAGCTCGAAAAAAGGACACAGATGTAGCAAAATCGATAAGAGCGCTTCAATCTCCCTCAAATAGAGGTTCCTTTCGGCGCTCTTTTTATAGGGGAGGGTCCAAGTCCACAGGCACTGACCAGAACACTTCCTCATATAAAGGCAATTTCCAATCATCTTTTATAAGAGGATTTTTCAGAGGAGGTTATAGGGGAAACAGTCCCAGGGGCAGAGGTAAAAACACCACACCTCGCACTTCCCCCTTCCTCAAGTAAACAGTGTCTTCCCAACACCCCCCTCCGACTATTCCACACCTGTCGGAGGAAGACTTCAAGACTTTCTCCCCATTTGGAAATCAATAACAGGGTGCTTGGAATTATCCAACATGGTTATTGCCTGGAGCTTATCAACAATCCTCCAAACATTTGTCCTCGATCTCACAAAATATAACCAGACCACCAGCACTTGCTTCAACAAGAAGTGCAATCTTTATTACTCAAAGGGGCTATAGAACCAGTCCCACTTCAGTACCAAGGGTCAGGGGTTTATTCCCTTTACTTTCTGATTCCCAAAAAGGACGGCTCCTTGAGACCTATTCTAGATCTCAGAAATTTAAACAAATACATATTATCAGAGCACTTTCACATGGTAACTCTTCAACAAGTACTTCCTCTCTTGCAGCAGGGCGACTTTGTCTACTCTAGATCTAAAAGACGCCTACTTTCATATTCCAATTCATCCCGCTCATTGCAACTACCTCAGGTTTGTGATAGCAGGCAAACATTACCAGTTCAAGGTACTTCCATTTGGTGTCACCACAGCCCCAAGAGTGTTCACCAAATGTCTCGCAGTAGTAGCTGCTCCGCTCCGAAGACAATATAAACATGTCTTCCCTTACCTGGATGACTTGCTCATCAAAGCGGGCACTTACCAGAACTGTATACTACACACTCAGTCAACAGTACACCTACTTCACCAGTTGGGTTTTGCAATAAATGCACAAAAATCTCACCTCTGTCCGGCACAAGTGCAGTCTTATCTGGGAGCTTCCCTCAACACTCTCAAAGCTCTAGCCACTCCCAATATAGCCAGGATTCACAATATTCAGACCACACTATTACAATTTCAACCCAACCAATCATTACCAGCCAGTCTTCATGCAACTGCTGGGAATGATGGCATCCTGCATTGCAATCGTACCTCATGCAAGGCTTCACATGCGTCCTCTGCAAGAATGTCTAGCGCGTCAGTGGAATCAATCACAGGGTCTATTAACCGATCTAGTGTTGGTAGTCAGCCGCACCCATTGCTCTCTACAGTGGTGGAACCCTCAATTTAGCAAAAGGGCGGCCTTTCATAGACCCGATTCCACAGACTATACTGACAGCAGATGCATCCTTAATAGGTTGGGGTGCCCATCTTCAACATTACACAGAACAGGGGCTGTGGTTGGACAATCACAAACGTCTCCACATCAACTACCTGGAACTTCTAGCAGTGTTCCTAGCACTCAAAGCTTTTCTCACCCAACTTGTAGGCAAGACTGTCTTAGTTCGCACTGACATGACAGCAATGTACTACCTACAGAAACAGGGAGGGACTCGCTCTCTCCAGCTGTTGCGCCTTGCACAAAGCATTTGGAATTGGGCGACTCGCCACAAAATCTATCTCATAGCAGAACACCTTCCAGGAGTAGACAATCAGATTGCAGACCTGCTCAGCCGACACAGGCAGGAAGTACACGTGTGGGAACTTCATCCGCAAGTTCTTCTTCCCTACTTTCAAAAATGGGGTTTTCCACAGATAGATCTGTTTGCCACAGTACACAACGCAAAATGCCCAAACTTTGCATCCAGGTTCCCACACCCAGCATCCAAAGGCAATGCTCTATGGATGAATTGGTCAGGGATATTTGCTTACGCTTTTCCGCCTCTCCCACTAATTCCATTACAGGTTCGGAAGCTCAGACAAACGTCCCTCGCACTGATCTTAATAGCCCCCACATGGGCTCATCAACCTTGGTACACCACGCTGTTAGAACTCTGTGGTTCCACATCAAAAGCTACATCTAACACCCTGTCTTCTCACTCAGAGCCATGGAGAAATCAGACATCCAAATCCCAGAGAACTCAACCTAGCGATTTGGCTCCTGAAGTCATAGTTTGGTTATTTACAACTACCACCAGACTGTATGAATATTCTCAAGGAGGCTGGAAAGCCTACTACTAGAGTATGTTATGCAGCAAAATGGAAACGGTTTGTTGTCTATTGTAACAACAACAATATCAATCCACTTGATGCTTCTGTAAAGAACATAATTTGTTATCTTTTGCATTTACAGCAATGTGGATTAGCTTACACATCCATTCGTTTACATCTGGCAGCCGTAGCTGCATACTTGCAAAATAGACAACACTTATCTCTGTTCAGAGTACCAGTGATTAAAGCCTTCATGGAAGGATTAAAAAGGGTGACACCACCAAGAATTCCCCCTGCTCCAGAGTGGAACTTAAACATGGTCCTAACAAGGCTAATGGGTCCACCTTTTGAACCAATGCACAATTGTCCGTTACAATTCCTATCATGGAAAGTTGCTTTCCTCATAGCGAATAACCTCACTAAGGAGAGTTGGTGAATTTCAGGCATTAACGATCCAAGAGCCTTTCTTTTAACTTCACAAAGATAGTGGTTCTTCGTACCAATCCTAAATTTCTCCCTAAAGTAGTTTCTGCTTTTCATATCAATGAATCGGTTGAGTTACATGTGTTCTTTCCTCAACCTCATTCTGTAGCAGAACGAGCTCTACACACACTTGATGTGAGAGGTGCTTTATTTTACTGCATAGAAAGAACCAACTATTTGTTGCTTTTTCTCCACCTCACAAGGGCAATCGTATATCTAAGTCAGGTATTGGTAGATGGATTGTAAAATGTATCCAAACATGTTCTGTTAAAGCAAAGAGAACTTTCTTAGTACCCCCTAGAGCGCATTCTACTCGCAAAATAGGGGCTACTATGGCCTTGGGAAATATTCCCATAGCTGATATTTGTAAGGCAGCAACATGGTCTACACCACACACATTCACCAAACACTATTGTGTAGATGTGTTAGCAAGACAACAGGCAAATGTAGGCCAAGCAGTACTTAAAACTCTGTTTCATACAACTACTACAGCTTTGGACTGCTATATAGTCTGTGCAAAGCATGTGATCTACAGCTCACATGCCTCGAACAGATAATGTTACTTACCCAGTAAGCATCTGTTCTTTGCATGTAGATTCACATGCGCCCACCAACCTCCCCGGTCTCCTGTAGTTGTAGTTCTTAATTCACATTCATACGGATGGACATCTCTATTCTACACATACTAACTCCATTCTCACCCTCTGCGAGAAAACAATCTAGCAATGGAGTCGATGCCCATGCGCACTATCACCGAAAGGAGGAGTCACCTACCTCGTGACTGGAAAGACTTCTTCGAACAAAAACAACTTGCAAACATCCGGACCCAACACTAGATGGCAGGAGTATGCAAAGCATGAGAATCCACAGCTCTACTACATGCCAAGAACAGATGCTTACTGGGTAAGTAACATTATCCTTACAGGTAGTCAGATAATGTCAGAAAGATGCTGGAATTGGGTGTCATTGAACCCTCAGAGTCCCTGGGCCAGCCCAGTTGTCTTAGTCCCCAAACCTCACTCCAAGGGTGAAAAGAAAGAAATTAGTTTGTTTGTGGACTATAGATGCCTCAAAGCTGTGACAAAAATTGATGCACCCCCAATCCCTAGAGCAGATGAACTAACTGCCCGGTATGGGGCAGCCAAATATTTCAGAACCTTTCATCTCACTTCTGATTACTGGCAGATGGGTCTGATCTCTAGAGCAAAAGAGAAATCCGCATTCTACATCCCAAATGGCACTTCCAGTTTACTGTGATGCCCTTTGGATTAAAGAATGCCCCTGCCACCTTTCAACGTTTGGTGAACAAAGTCCTTGCTGGGTTGGCATCCTTTAGTGCAGCTCATCTTGATATTGCGGTTTACAGCTCCACCTGGCATGATCACCTGATCCACCTTGGTGAGGTTCTTGAGCTCTGAGAAGTGCAGGATTCACTATCAAGGCACGTAAAGGCCAGTTAGGGCAGGGAAAGGTTTTGTACTTGGGCCACCTGGTAGGTGAAGGCCAAGTTCAGCCACTACAACCCAACATCCAGGCATTTCTTGACTGGGTAGCTCCAACCACCTAGACCCAAGTCGGGGCATTCCTTGGCTTAACTGGGTACTCTAGGAGGTTTGTGAAGAACTATGGGTCTATAGTGACTTCCCTCACAGAGCCTACTTCCAAAAGGATGTCAAAGTAAACTGGACAGAGAGCTGTCAAAAGGCTTTTGACACTCTGAAGGATGCAATGTGCTCTGCCCCAGTCCTAAAAGACTATACTAAGCAGTTCAGACAAATGCCTCGGAGCATGGGATATGTGGAGTCCTAGCCCTAACAAATGAAGATGAACATGAGCAACCTGTTGCTTTTATAAGCAGAAGACTACTCCCTAGAGAACAGCGTTGGAGTGCCATAGAGGTAAGCCTTTGATGGGGTCTGGGGCCTGAAGAAATTATTAAGCTTGTAAAGCGCCTGGTTACTCCAACGGAGTGTCCCCGTGCTAGGACATCGCAGACCACGGCTACAATGCCCCCCCTCCCCCAAGGCCCACAGGCCCCAAGATGCGAGAAGGCCTACCACCAGCACTAACACCAATCGCCAGGGGGAGATTGAAAGAGCCATGTTTTCAGATTTTTTCGGAACATATGTCCTCAGTTCCATAGGTAAGTTATTCCAGGCCTTAGCCGCGAGAAAACCAAAGGATCTACCTCCTGACCGTACCTTATAAACCTTAGGCACGACCAGCTTAGCAGTGCCCAAAGACCTCAGATTCCGGGTAGGTCTATAAGCAGTGAGTAGTGGGCGCAGATACCTCGGCCCTTTCTTGTTGAGGATCCTATGGCAGAAACACAATGCCTTAAAGGTGACTCTAGCCTGTATAGGGAGCCAGTGTAGTTCCCTCAAGGCTGCCCCCACCGATGCCCGCCTAGGGATATTCAATATCACCCGGGCAGCAGCATTTTGGACCTTCTGCAAAATGTTCAGATTTCTTTTAGTCACCCCCAGATAGAGGACATTGCAGTAATCCAGACGGGACGTGACAAGGGCCTGCACAATGGTCCTTTTGGCATCTAGTGGCAGTATATCCAGGATTTTACGCAGCATTCTTAGAATGCCAAAGCATGTTCTAGCCACAGCTGATATCTGCTCTGTAAACGATAGGGTATTGTCGAACCAGACTCCCAAATTCTTAACCTTAGCCTTGGGAGTCCGAGTTGGTCCCAGTTCCTCCGGCCACCACAGATGTGACCACATGGCAGGCTGCTTACCCACTACCATCACCTCCGTCTTTCCTGCATTCAGTTGCAAGCAGCTGAACTTCATCCAGTTTGTAAGATCACTCAAGCAGGCCTTGAAATTAGATGCCGCTCCTGCCTCCTTTTGTTCCAATATGACAATCAACTGAGTGTCATCGGCATATGACACCAGTTTCTCCCCATGTTTCAGCAGAATGTCTGCCAGGGGGCGCTTGTACACACTAAATAAAGTAGGGCTGAGGGCCGAGCCCTGTGGGACCCCTTGAGACAGAGGACACACCTTGGACTTAAAAGGGTGTTGTAAGACCTGGAAGGATGTATTCTGTAAAAAATGCTTGATCCATTCCCATGTGCTGCCTCCGACCCCGGCCTCCCACAGACGTTCCAACAGAAGGCCATGGAGACCGTATCAAACGCAGCACTCAAGTCCAGTAAAATCAATGCTGTTGTCCTTCCCTCATCAACTGCAATTTTAAATTGAGGCCATACCTGTTTGCCGTTCACTTCCTAGTTCAGACAGACCACAGGCCTCTCAGGTGGTTACAACGGATGAAAGGTGAAGATCCCTAACTGCTAAGGTGTGGCTCAATGGTTAGAGCGGCAGACCCTGATGCAGAGATCTGGCCCGGGACCAGGGTTCAATTCCCGCCTCGGCGGGTCTTGGGCTCAATTTCCTCGGACCTGATAATTCTCGCCTCGGTGCCTATTCTAATCATGGGTCCCACTCTGCAACTCTGGGCAATAGCTTGCTTAATCTCCACTACGGCCCCAACAGCGCTGGGATGCCTGGCTTCACCTTGGGGGTGCCCAGGAGTGGACATTTCACAGGGAAAAGCCAGGAAGGGTTCCACAGCGGTATGCGTACAGCGCCGGGACACCCCTTTGGGGGTATAAGTGCGCTTTACAAGTACAAATTTCATTTCATTTCATTTCAAGGTGGTCCATATCCCTACAGGGAATGGATTCTACGGTGGAGCACAGGCCTGGGACTGCCCATGCCAATGCAGTTGGCCTTTTCAGGTTCTTCCACTTAGAAGATGAAGCCTCTCCAGGAGAAGGTTAGTTTCATCCTCTTTCGTTTGGGGAGAGGGGGGGGCATGTTAGAAAGTGCCGTTTTTGCATGGTTAGTGCCCCCCCCACTTTTTGCCTGGTTTTGATGTGGTTTCAATTGTAGTGCACAGGGTCCTTGCCAACCAGTTCCCCTGTGCCAGTGCTTCTTCCCTAAAAACAAATCCCCAATTGGTAATTCTGCCCCCTGTAAGTCCCTTGAGTACCTAGGGCCTGGAAACTGAAGAGGGTCCCCTGGAACACCCCTCACTGGGACCGTGCCACTGCTCTTGCAGCTTGCATGCCCCTGTGAGGGAGAAAACGACAGTCGACACGGCACCCTCCCTGGGTGCCATGCTAACCAGACTGCCTGAAGGCATAGGTTAGTCACTCCTCTAGCAGGCCTCACAGCCCTAAGGCAGGGTGCACTATACCACAGGTGAGGACATATCTTCAGGAGCAGATATACCCCTACAATATTGGGGTCCATTCCTTAATATTTTAAGTGCCAGGGAAGCCATAGAGAGTACATGAGCCACCATGATGGCTTCACTGAACACAGGAGTTTCTGGTACCAAACTAATCCTTTCAATAAATCCACACTGATGCCAGTGGAGGATTTATTGTACCAAGTACCTGGAGGGCACCTCAGAGGTACCCCTTGAAAACCTACCAACCCTGGTGTGGTCTCTGACCAGATGTAGGCAGCCAGCCACCACCAGACATGTTTCTGGACCCCTGGGTAGAGAGACCTTCTCTCTGGGGCCAGAAACAATGCAAATCCTGGGCAGAGGTATCACACCTCGTGCCCCAGAATGGGCCAGTGCTCGAAGAGGGAAGCTTCAAAGGCCTGCTGCCTTTGTAATGCGACTTCCCCAGTCTCTGCTGTTAGCAACAGATGGCAGTCCCTGGCTTACACCCCCACTTTGGGTGGAAAAAACAGCGGGAAAGCTTTGAAGAATAGGAGGTGTGCCCGCCTCTGCCAACTTCACCCCTAAGATGGGAGAGGCGAGGTGAAGCACATCTTTCAGTCCCCATCTTAAAGATGGGGAGACCCCTCCCACAGTAGGTGTAATTGCCCCAGGTAAGGTGCCCATTGGCCCTACCTTCTACTCCCCTAAATCTATTAATTAGGTGCCCTCCCCTCCCCCAGACCTAGAAACTAGATCTGCGACGACCTGATAAGCAAGAAGACGACCCTGCAGAGAAGACTGAAGATGACTGCCTTGGCCCCAGCCCTACTGGCCTGTCTACAGCTTCTGCAAACCTGCGACCTGTCTTGCAGCCAGCGAACTCTGAAAATCCAGGGAGGGACTGCTGCCTTTGAAAAAGACTGCAATCTCCCGTGGACGGCGGACATGTCCAGAAGAAACCTACTCCAAGTACTCCGGATCCAGTCTGATCCGCGTCTCCTTCCCACTCTGCACCCGACGCCCATGGCCCAAGTCTGAGTGGCTCACCTGTGCAGTGAAGTCTCCCCAGCGATCCTGACCTCGTGTCCCGTGTGGGCTGACCTCTCCTGATCTTCACGGTGGCACCTGCAATGTGAATCCAGAGGCTCCCCCAAACCAGCTCCTGTAAGAAGACTCCAACGTCGAAAGGCACCCCTGCACTCGAATCCCCTGGGTCTTGGTGAGCTGAACCGGCAGTGCCCCTACGTCTCTACTTACCTCTCCTGTCGTTGGTCTTCCTCCTACAACCTCCGGTGCCACGCCTGCAGCCTGTTTGCCAAAAGAAGTCCCATTGAACAGCATTGGGTACCCGGCATCGCGATTTCACCCTGCACCCGGCCACCCCTGTGCCGCTGGTGGTGTCTGTTTGGTGCTGCTTTGGGCCCCTCCCCCCCACCCTGTGCTTAACCTAACCCCCAGAGCTTGGCCCCTGCAACCGATTCACCTACCTGCAAGCAGAGTGGCTCCAGGCACCCACAGTCTCCATTGAAAAGCATTGGGCTGAGCTCCGATTTTGACCTCTGCACCCGGCTGCCCCTGGCTGTTGGTGGTGCAGTTTTGGTACTCACCTGACCCTTCCCCCTTGCTGACTTTTGGTTCAGCAGACTGGGATTGTAAGTGTATTACTTACCTGTTTAACCACGATATTGTTTTCCCCATAGAATAATATTGAACTGTGCTAAAAAGTTTCTACGTGTCGATTTTTCAAAGTGAAAAGTATTTTTAATTAAAAACGTACTTACCTAATTGTGAAGATCTTGGTCTTAAAATAAAATACAAAGTATAATTTTCTAAAATTAGTCTGGATCTCCTCCTTGAGTCGTGTGTCCATTATTGATAACTGTTGTGCAATAAATGTCTTACACTCCTCTGTGTTAGGCCTAAGGCTGCTCCCCCACACTACCACTAATAGAGCACTTTAAGTTTTACATTGAGGCCTGTCCACTTTTGGGGAACCCCTGGACTCTGTCCATGGTATAACCACCTAGTGGTAATACCATATACAGAGCCGGCTTCCTAAACCACCTTAGGGAATGGAAGTAGCCTGAAGGTGAACACTCCTCTCACTACTAATTTTCCCGCCTTGTCTAGGCGCCAAATAGTATGGGTGTGGGCAGCCTCCTCTCTTGGGAGGGAAGCCAGATTTGCATGCCAAAGGCGGTGGGCTCTTTGAAGCCCGCAGGTCATCCGTGGGAGGCAGTGTAAACACCCTCTGACCAGCAGGCTTTGTTCCTGAGAGCAAAGGCCCTCAGCCTTGGGAGTCAGAATCTTGTCTGGGGTGGCAGGCTTGCTAAGACCAGTCCGTGAACACACCAGTAGCTGGTAGGTTTTCAGGTGGCGCCTCTAAGATGCCCTCTGGATGCATGTATTAATCCAACACTGGAATCAGTTTGGGCTTATTACTACAAGATGTTTGATACCAAACCTCTCTGGTTTCAGTGAAGTCATCATGTAGCTGGGAACTAGTTTTTACCAGTGTCCATCTCATGTACTTAAAATTGCTTCCCTGATCGCATATACTGGCAGTAATGGAACTAACCAGCAAAGGGCCCATCTGCTCATACAGATATGTCCACACCTGTAGTATAGTACACCCTGCCTTGGGGCTGTAAGGCCTGCTGTAGGGGTGGCTTACCTATACTAAATGCATTGTCTTTGGGAATGGCACACAGGGTTGTGTTCCATGTCGTGTTTTCACTTTTGGCTGCACCAAGACACAGCCTGCAGTGGCAGTCTGTGTGTGTTTGAAGGGTTCCTTAGGGTGGCACAGTTCGTGCTGCAGCCCTCAAGGACCCTCTTTAGCCACCATGACGTAGCTACCAGGGGTACCATTCACTAGGGACTTACAGGGAGTGCTAAAGTGTAAGAAAGTGCCCTCTTTTTGCATGGTTACCCCCACTTTTTGCCAAACTGCTGATGTACTTTTCAGTGTGCCCTGGGTTCCTGCCGAACAGGTACCCAGGGCCTGTGTTCTTTCCCGAAAACTGCATTAAGACAAAACCCAATTGGCACTCTTTGGCCACAGGTCAGTCCCTTGTAAATGGGACCCTAGGTACCAAGGGCACTGTGGGGCTGTAGCACTTATTGTGCCACCCTTAGAAGCCCTGTACCTTTACACACACACACTGCCATTGCAGGCAGCGTGTTTTGGTGCAGAACAAAGTGAAGAGTCGACATGACACACATCCCTGTGTGCCATGCCTACAACCCACTGCCCTGGCATAGGTCAGCCACCCCTCTAGCTGGGTGCACTATACTAGTCCCTACAGTGTCTAAGCCAATTTTTAGACATTGCAAGTGCAGTAATGCCATTAAGAGTATATGTTCCTGGCAGTTTGTCATTATGAACTCCACAGCACCATTAATGGCTTTACTGAAAACTGGGAAGTTTGGTATCAAACTTCTCAGCACATTAAACCCACACTGATGCCAGTGTGGGATTTAATGAAAAATGCACTCGGAGGGCATCTTGGAGATGCCCCCTGGTAACAGCAAGGTTATGTCTACTCCTCAGAACATTTAAACAATCTGGCAGTTTCAGGCAGTATAGATTATTATTATTTTTTTTATTCGGCTAGGTTTTTATTTGCAAAATTGCTTTTAGAAATGAAGCGTTTGTACTTACTGCTTTTTCTGTTACCTTTTTTAACGTGCAATTTGGCTCTATATGCCTTTATTATTAAAGAAGCACTATGCTTTTATGGTTTTAGGTTGTATATTGAATCTATATTTTAAGCATACATTTTAGGGAGCGTTTTACTTGCCTCACATCCAAGGAGTGGGTGTAATGTGGTCACATTAGGCCCGGGCAGGAACACCACCATTTTACATGCTCACGTTTGAAATTGACATCTTTTCTTGAACGTTGACATGTGACACACTTTGCTTGCATGCTTGTACGGATAATTTCCATGAAATACATTTTCTTGCATTTACACATCTTCGTAGGCACATTATCAGAGCCTTGAGCATTCTGTCCGAAAGCTAAAGTTCACTGTGCAAAGTGATATTTATTAGTCACTCTGAGACAGCTTCTGTCAGGGTAGAATCCATAATGACCGGCAGACTGGGAGTTCAGCATGGCAACATGGGTGATGTTTATTATATAAACTTTGTTCAATTAGAGGAGCATTTTGCTGACACTTTCGAGGTTGGCCCATGCCAGAATTCCAGCCCAGCTGAATCCTCTTTACTTCCAGAGAGGGTTGGTGCCCAGCTCTACACCAAGATGGGCTCCCTGATGACACCCACCGGTAACAGTGGAGTTAGATCCCCCTACTGGGATTCTGGCAGATTCACCCACCCTAGGGACACAAGGATAGGGAGCGCTAGGTAGAAGCATAAATATCACTAGACATATATGCTAGCACAGTGGCTCCCAAACTGGGGACCGCCAGGGGGCCGTGACACATTCCCAGGGGGGTCATCCGGCAGCAGTTTTAAAAAGCACTGCAAAGTTCCTTGTATAATCAGCAGTTTTCGGGCAACAATCAAGTGTCAAGCTAACTCCGGTTATGAATGTACCTGCTGGAGAGAGATGGAAGTTTTGTCCAGTGGCAGCTTTGACTCATCTAAGGTAGTGCAGAAGGTTAATATGCCTGCTGCACAGAACGTGTACCATGCATTTTGAAAAACAATATTTTATGTGCATAGCTCAGTGGGTTACTGCTTTTGTCACTGATTGTTACAGTGCAGTTCATAAGTTACAATCATAATCTAGCGCTGTGAGCTATGAATCTGCCATCAAAGAGTTGCATGCAAGCTGCATGGTACAAGTCAGTAAGTTATGTTTTTTCCCAGTCTTTCATTATCTTGATGCTGTTAAAACAGATTTGTTTGGGTAGAAATAAATTCTTATTAAAGTCTACGCTAACCACTGTTATGTTCTGAAGCCTGAGTTTGTGCTTCTCCAGACCAAACACTCTTAAAAATGCCTACCAGTGTGGATGACTTGTGAATCCTACACCTTGTAGTCCCCTTTGCCTTATGTAACATTTTCTATACACTGATTTACACACTGATTCATAGTCTCTGCTCTGACACCCTACACTGGTATGAGAGGTGCCATAAAACAAATTAAATACATATGACAGAGGGGCTATGGAGAGGTAAGAGGCACTGTTGGAGGGTGATGGGGAATCATTGAAGAGCCCCAAAAAAGATGGTATTATCCTGGGTCATCTTTTACTATGCTTTAAAAGCTAATACAATTCAATACATTATTACAAATTTGTTGTAGAATGCACCATTTTCCCCCTAATGTTCTTGGGGGTAGAGCCCCCACCACCACCACCCCCCCGCCCCCCCTCCAGGCCTCCCTTCGTAGTGGTCAGCCTCACTCCATTCTCGTAATGCTGATTACTCTTTGTTTCCTTCTATCAAATTTTACACCATTTTTATCATAATGCTTCAATAAATATTGTAACGTCATGTTTATTTCTCGGGTATCTCTTTGGGTATGCATGAGTTCCCAAACAAAAGGTTCTAGATCTGTTTCCACGATTTCCTTGGAGTCCATGTTATGGTCTGAGGTTGCACATGCCACCTGTTGCCTTGCCAGGTTAGGGGTACAGATGGTGCACTGTGAGCTAGCCAGGACTCGGGCCAATATATCCTTATGGTGTGCATGGACTCAGTCTCGCACAGTTTTGAAGTTTGTTGTCCAACAAACACACAGTTTGACTGAGCAAGTATGAACCATACGACAAAATGGCCCATTTGATGTGGGCCTGTACTTGCTGGATCAAATTGGTCCAGGCTTTTAATTTCGAGGAGAGGTCTGATGTAGGAGGTTTTGAACTCCGGTGGGACTGAGCCTAGTTCCAGGGATTTAAATAGGCATCTGGCTACCTCTCCTGCACAGGTTGAGCAAAGGCTATGTTTAAAGATTCTTGGCAGTGATGGAGATCTTGAAGATCTGGCTACAATGATAATATTGAGGAAATCTTTTTGCGACAGGGTATTGAAGGTGTGCATTGATGGATGGTTATGGTCTTTCTGTGGTGGTTAGGTCATGAGTTGTTGTGTTGGTGGTTCGGGTTCTTCAGGTCAATTTCAGTCCTTGTAATTTTTTAGATCCATTCATCGAAAGTTTTGTCAAGTCTTGTGATTGTGGTATTTCTATGTTTAAGCTCTCTGGATTGCGGGATTCGGAAATGGACTTCTTTGGAATGGCAGTCTGCAGGCTTTCGTCTGTTTCATATCTTGATTTTCTCCATTTACGTTGCATGTTGTGAATCCTTTTTATGTTGTCATAAACCCATATGGTGAATTCTTTTTGTAGGTCTGTCTGGATGTGGTTTTTGTTGGAGTCTGATTGTCAAGTGCAGTTTAGATACAATTGTAGAAAGTATGTGTCTCTTTCGGTCACATGTTTCCTGGGTTTTTCAAGGTGGGTATTAAGTTGCTGGATGTCTAGTTTTTTTCTATTGTCTGTGCGAGTTTGTTTCTGTTCTCAAACTGTTATTGATAGGTGTGTGGATTTTGATTGTGATGTGGTCGCTCCAGCTTACGGGGGAGTTGTCTGTAACTGTGGCTTGTCCGACGGGTGCAGGTATAACATCTATCGTGTGTCCTGGGCAGTGTGTTGGGCCAGAAACTATTTGTTGTAGGTTGAAGGCTTTTAGATCGATTTGTTCAAGCTTCGTGTGAAACCATATGTTGAGGTCTTCTAGAATGTATAGGTTTGAGTGGTCCAGTTGGGTGTTGGTTACTGTATCAATGTGGAGATCTGTAAAGTTGGTGTTTCTCCTCAGAGAATGGGAGTCCATTACCTTGTACAGAGAGATACTAAACATTGTATGACACGTATATTGCATTAAACTGACAAAAAGACCTCCAATGGTGCCACTGAAAATGAAAACACTCCACCCAAAAGAACTGTCTTGGTTCCAACAGGAAGTACAAGAGTTGTTGCAAATACAGGCCATAAAGAGTACCTGAAGACCAGATGAACTAAGGTGCATACTCTGATCCTGGTGTAAAAACCAGAAGTATCCAGACACTGAGACCAATACTGAACCTACAAATACTGCACTGGTATATACAGACACAACACTTTAAAATTACCTCACTCCAGGACTGTAGGAAGCTGGCTCTGTATATACTATACCAAAGTGAGATATAGTGTGCACAGGGTCCAGTGGAACTCAAAAGGTAGGCAGAGGAAAAGTAGATAGCACCTCACTCTATTTGTGGTAGTGTGGTCGAGCAGTAAGGCTTTATCAGAGGACAGTGTTAAGCATTTGTTGAACACTCTCAGTCAGCACATGAATTCACACACTCAAAGACTGAAATTCAGACCAATTGTTTTTGTATAAAAATAATCTTTTAGTTATTTTATTTTCTAGAACCAAGCAAGCCTGGCACAGGTAAGCAATAAATACCTTACAGTAGTAATGCAGTTTGTAAATAGATTGAAATGCAATTGTACTTTTATTTGATTACAATAGTGTTACTGATCATGCAATGCTTTTCAGAGTACAGTACATATACTTTGTATAGGATTTTTAGTAAAATTACAGGTAAGTTACTTTTGAGATTACTTTTCTTACACAGTGCAGTATGCCTGGATACTACTCTGGGACATTTCCTGCAAACAGGTAAGTAAAATCGTTTTTGTTGGTGCAATTTTAAAGAATTTCTTTAGGTTTTCCAACTCCACACTTAGAAACTTTTCATAGAAAAACAGTCAATGTTATCCTGTGGAAGAAAATAGGGTTATTGGTTTAAATGTAAGTACTTGGTTGTGGGAGTTGGTGTTCTGGGGTTAGACTCGCGGGTCCCCCAGGGTCAAGGATGCACTCTTGTTACACCCTCAGCTGCACTAGGGGGGCCGGGTGCAGAGTGCTGAGGCCCAATGTTATCCAATGGGGGGATAGGGGCCTCCGGTTGGTGGCTGCTGACGAGCAGGCCACTGGGTTGTGGGAGCAAAGCTCTTGGACTTAAGCGCAGGGCAAATGGGGGTTTAGGCCAGCACAAAAGATGCACCCTCAGCGGCACTGGGGCGGCCGGGTGCAGAGTGCTGTTTTGGCGTCGGAAGCCCTGTAGCTTTCAATGGGGAGTCTCCGGTTTGCAAAAGCACTGCAGGCTCGGGGACGAAGGTCTTCTGGGTGCGACCACCACTTGGAGAGGTATGTTGGGGGTTGGTTAGGCAACGTCGGTTGGGCCACCCAAGGCCGTGGGGCGTCGGGTGCAGGGGTGCCTTTTAGGGTTGGATCTTCTTACCAGCTCCTGGTCACGGTTGGGGGAACCTTCCGGTTTGAGGCTGCAGGCATCGGCTGGAGGCTTGAGGCAGGTCAGGGGTTGCCGGATCTCAGGTCTGGATCACCGGGAGACCTCCTCTTGGTGTTGGGCCACTCTGACTCGGGCCGTGGGCGTCGGGTGCAGAGTGGTGCAAACTCACGGATCCTTGCGGAGCTGGAGTCTGGTGTTTGAGCAAATCCGGTGTTCACGGGAGACAGAGTCTTTGGGATTGAAGGCAGGCAGGTCCTCCGGGTTTCTCGAGGTTGTTGGCTGCAGGACACACCGGGATTTCACTGGAGCAGGTTCGAGGTGGGGACAGGACGGCCGGGGTGGGGCCAAGTCAGTGGGCGTCCTCCTTGTTAGCTTCGGCACGGCTGTTCGGTCCTTCTTCTTTTCTTCTTGCAGGTTCTTGTCTGAGGAAGTAAGGTTCAGGGGTGCCCTTAAATACTAGATTTAGGGGCGTTACAGGTAGGTAAAAAGGTTGGGACCAATGGGTCCCTTCCCTGGGTACACCCCCTATTATGCCACCCTCCAGTGGGAGGGGGGCATAAGCCTTTCCCTGGTTGGCTGGGTCCCCCTATCTGCAAGATGGCGGGGACTGAGAGTTGTGCTTCACCTTGCCTCTCCCACCTGAGGTGTGGAGTTGGCAGAGGTGGGCACACCTCTCTTCCTCGCTTGTTTTTCCCGCCGGTTCTCCCACCCAAAGTGGGGGTCAGAACCAGTGGGGACCAGTTGCTGAAAGCAGCAAGTGGCCGGGGGAAGCTCACAAAGGCAACAAGCCTTTGAAGCTTCCCCTTCGTGAACCCTGCCCATCCTGGGGGAGGAGGCTTGGCACCTCGTCCCAGGATGTGTATTGTTTCAGGCCCCCCGAGAGCAGCAGGCTCTCGACCCAGGGGTCCAGAAACAGGTCTGATGGTGGCAGCTGAAAGCATCCACTCAGCCTGGACACTAGTGGTAGGTCGTTTTTCAGGGGGCACCTCTAAGATGCCCTCTGTGTGCATTTTTCATTAAATTCCACACTGGCATCAGTGTGGGTTTAATGTGCTGAGAAGTTTGATACCAAACTTCTCAGTTTTCAGTGTAGCCATTATGGTGCTGTGGAGTTCGTAATGACAAACTCCCAGCACCATATACTCTTAATGGCAGGACTGCACTTACAATGTCTAAGAATGGACTTAGACACAGTAGGGGTACAGGACTCATGCACCTGTACCCTCACCACTGGTATAGTGCACCCAGCTAGAGGGGTGACTGATCTATGCCAGGGCAGTGGGTTGTAGGCATGGCACACAGGGATGTGTGCCATGTCGACTCTTCACTTTGTTCTGCACCAAACACGCAGCCTGCAAAGGCAGTTTGTGAGTGTAATGGTACAGGGCCTCTAAGGGTGGCACAATAAGTGCTGCAGCCCTTAGAGGTCTTCCCTGGTCACAGTGCCCTGGGTACCTGTGGTACCATTTACCAGGGGCTGACCTGTGGCCAGAGATGCCAATTGGGTTTTGTTTTTAATGCAGGTTTAGGGAGAGAACATAGGCCCTGTGCACCTGATTGGCAGGAGCCCAGGGCACACTCAAAGCACATCAGCAGTTCAGCAAAAAGCGGGGGCTACCATGCAGAAAGAGGGCACTTTCTCACAAGGACGTCATACCGTGGCTCAACAAAGGGGGACATGGCCACGGTCGATCTGAAGGATGCCTATCCTGCACATACTGATTTATCAGCAGCACAAGCAGTTCCTCAGGTACATCCTATGCAAGGTAGATTACAGATTCAAAGTTTCACCTTTTGGAGTTAAATATGCGCACAGGGTGTTTTCAGTGTGTCTGGCAGTGGTGGCCGTGCACTTAAGGGGATGGATCCACATTTATCCCTGCCTAGACGACTGCCTATTAAAGGCCAGTTTGCAAACTCAATGCCAGAGGGGCATACGAACAGTCAATTAGCCTTAACAGGTTGGGGGTTCTCCATATACATAGATAAAATCCCAACACCGGAACAGTAGAAGGTGTTCCTGGTGGCAATACTGAACTCAAGTGAGGTAAAAGCAACCCCTGTATACAAATGTTTCCTGGCATTGGAAGACCAGTCTCCTCTCTGCCAGAGAGGACTGTCTTTGATAGTGAGGACTGTGTTTAAACTCATGGGCATGATGGCGTCCTGCATTCCGCTTGTTCCACATTTCACCCATACAGGAGTGGCTCTCAAACAAGTGGTCTTGGGCTACAGGGAGTTGGGAGGATTTAGTGGTTGTCACACTGGCATTGCAAAGAAGATATAATAGTAGAACCTAGAGAACATAAACTGGAGACCATTCAGGACACCAACTCCAACAGTGACCTTCACAACAGATGCATCCCACAAGGCGTGGGGAGCACACATGGGCACCTAAACAGCAGAGGGACATACTGCTAAACAGTAGCAGTGAGACACATAAATGTGTTGTAGCTCAAGACTGTCCTTAGAGCTGAAGGCCTTCCATGCACAGACAGAGGGGAGAACTGTCCTGGTGCAAACAGACAACACAACCACTATGTTCAACATCAACAAGGCGGAAGGGGTGGGGAGTAACACTAGAATACAAGAAATAATGGTATTTGGATACCCAACACCTCTTGTAGAACAAACCGCCTTATGCATCCATTAAGGTACAATTGCCAGCCATTGTAACATCGGGTGGTGTAGGTCACCTTTTCTACCCAGAACCCACTATTTCTGCCCTGCTAAAGATGGCAGAATTCGATTTTAGGTGTACAAACCAGGCTGCCCACCGTAGAGGTGTGGCCAGTCTGCCTGGAGGTGTACACATCCTGCATATCTAATTTCTCCCTTGACCAGGTGCAAGTGCGCCTGAGGCAAGGGAAGGACTGTCTTTCTCAGGGGGACAGCCCAGATGCATATAAAAGGCGGTGCAGCCTTTGAAGCTCATCGCCTTGATGTGCCAATTCACTAGCCTGCTTGGGATGACAGAGGTGTGACCTCTTTCCGGCCCAAGCCTTTGTTCCTGACTCCTGGGAGTGATCCCAAAGCCTGGAAGGAGGTCAGAATCCTGTGTTGGCAGCAGCAGTTGTAGGAAAGCGCAGGCTGGTCGGCCGGAGCACAGGGAAGCTGGGGCAAACCAGGTGGGTAACCTCAAAGGTGCCACCTGGGTGCATGCCCGGTCACCTAGGGCACAAGAGTCGTGTCAGGGGTGAGAAGGCATGTTTGTTTCCAATGTGGAACGCCACTATTGGAACATATAGGCTTGCACTTGTACGTCATAACTTTTATGTAATGCCCTGCCTCCTGGACTGAGGAGGCCATCCTTAAGAGTGCCTGACATATACTAAAGACAGTGCATTGACTATGTCACCCATGGTGGGGGCACAGTAGAGTTCGAACAGTTTGCACTTCTTCTGCAGTCTGCAATGGCAGGCCTGCTGTCAGTAGTTTGCTTGGGTCATCCAGGGTGGCACAAAACGGAGATGCAGCTCTGGTGACCTCTTTACCACCTATGCTCTGGGTACCCCTGGTACCATATACTAGGGGCTTATAAGGTTTTAAAGTCTTTGCCAGTTTGGGATTACCAAGTCAAACATAACCATTAGCATTTGGATCAAAAGTGGGAAGTGACCAAAAAAAGGGCACTTTCCTACAAAGTCCCTATGTACCTTAAAGTTCTTCTGTAAGACCGTTTTCCCTATTGTTTTACTGCTCTTGTAAAAATATCAATATAAAGGATGGTTGAGACTGTTGGGTGCTTTAAAGCGGTTTTATATTTATTTATATGCTACATTTTTATTTTCTATGCAAAGAAAGATCTTTGAATAGGCTTTGTTTTTTTTTTTCTTATTTACAGGATTTTAAGTCGAAGCCTACCAGAATAGGCAGCTGTCTGGTTGTAAAGATATATTGGAGACAAGCAAAAAGCTTGCTTAGGCATGCACTCCACTCGTTCCTTACCATTGGCTTGTGTTTTGCAACTCACATTTGCTCGCTTACTATTTGCTAGCTATATTTGTTTTAATCTGTCCATCATGTCTGTCCCTCCCATGGAGCATTTCCTGTTTATCACTTCTTACTGACTCCTTGTATTCTTCAAGTGCTCGCTTTCTGGGAAATTCTTTCTTCTTTGTGAGACACTCCCGTAAGAGTGCATGTGTTTTAGTTGCCTCCCTTGTATGCTAGTTCAGGAAGCAGTAAACTTGCTGTGTTTCTTGGAAAAGGTTTCCTGCCGCCTATCTTTGCGCTAGACTAATTCTACTTCTCTCTGCCACTACCAGTTTATCAATCTTGCATGCATGTGAGGAACAATATTCAGTCTACGAGCTTGTTTGTTTTCATCAGTGCTCTTTACTAATAGCATAACTTAAGCACACCTCTTCCTCAATTTCACGGCCATGCCCTAGGTCTGGAAGTAGGGGAATGGGGGTGCTGAAGCACTCCGAAACTAACCACCCTGGACTTCTGAAGTGAAGGAGCAAAACCCAGGCCTTTAAAATTCGTTTTGATCTTGTCATACTTGCTGTGCATTCAAAGACAGAGGTCAAATGTTAGGTTCTGCCTTCCAGGGAAGGTTGGTATTTGCTTTTCTTTCTCTTACTGCAAAGTAAGAGGTTTTAGGTAGCAATCTTGCTGGGTACTAGGCGTGTGAAAGGGAAAGGCTGTAGGATGATTTTTGTTTTTAGCACACACAATTTAAATGCCAGTAAATTAACTGTACAAATATATCGGAATTAGAAAAGCACAAATGAATACATTTTTTTGTAATTTTGAAGTGTGGTAGAATCAAATATTTTAATACGATCAAAACAAACTAGGTGATGCCGAGTTCCATCTATTACAGTTTACGTGCTGTATAGTTTTATCAGCAAAACTGTATGTCAGTGCAAATGTAATAGTAATTTCAATTGAAAATGTGTTGTCTGTAATGGCAGTGCTCTACCATGCATACTCAGTGGTACGCCACTCTGCTTTGCTCTACCACACTACTTAACTCCACTCCACAACACACTACTCCACACTGCTCTACCACATGGCAAAAACACATTGGCAAAGCCAATCGCTCTGGCATAGGCTAGACCTATTGGCTTTGCCAATACTGTTTCCTTTTGTTACAAAAGTATTCTAAAATAAAAATGTTGCCAACTATTCCTAGGTGATTGGGATCTGGTGAATACTTGAAGGGCTCCTAACTATTACTTTATTTTACTAAGTGTTCGTGTTGTATTTTACAGGATCAGTTCCAGGATAAGACCCCGTACACGATCATGTTTGGTCCTGATAAGTGTGGAGAGGATTACAAGCTTCACTTCATCTTCAGGCACAAGAACCCCAAAACTGGGGAGTATGAAGAAAAACATGCCAAGCGTCCAGATGCTGACCTCAAGGCATACTTCTCAGATAAGAAGACTCATCTTTATACTCTAGGTGAGGAAATGTTAGCAAAGTGGGACCAGCCTGCTTCAGTCTGAGAATGTACTTTAAGCATTAGATCTGGTTTCTACAGCACTAATCGTATTTTAAAAAAATACTGCTCTACTATTTTGCGCCATAACCATCAATTATATTTCACCCTCATTGAATAACTTAGCAACAACGCCCTTTAGGCACTTGACTCTCCTTGGTCTCTTCTAACTGGTAAGTCAATCAGTTAAGACTTATCTAGGAGATGGCTGAGACTAGAACTCCAATGTGACCTGACCTAGTAAATAACACGCTTTAAACTGTGTCTAGCCAGTGCTGGATTTTTAAGTGTAGGACATTTACGACTAGTTAAGTATAAAGATCAGTTAAACTATAATACACAAAGAAAATCAGAATGTTCTAGCAGGCAAAATACAAACCCAAATGTTTTGTAGCACTTAAATGGTAGTTTTGCAGCGTGAATCTTTTCTGGATTCACTATGCTGTGCATTATTCCGCCATCTAGTGGTTGGGTCCGGAATTGTAGTTTTTCTTCTTTTTTTTTCTTCTTTTTGTTGGTGGGCGTCGACGACGTAGTACCATTTGGTGTCTCTCTGTGACGTCGACGGACTTCCTCCGGAAGCCCCACCTTTGGTAGCCATCTTCAGATTCTTTTTTCCGCCGTTGGGTCTGGATCGATAAGGAGAAGCTCCCGAGTTGGAGAAGAAAAATCGTGGAAAATATGGAGAAAAATCGTCAGAACAGAACACCGGGGTCTTACATCTCCACCGGAAACTCGACGACAACCGCAGTTCGAGAAGAGGAAAATCTAGAACTTCGTCGACCGGAGAATGCGCATGCAGGGGGTTCCCTGGGCGCGGTAATAGACAAGACGCCATTCAAGTTTTGCAAGAACTGCCACCACAAATACGCACAGAATGATCAGCACCCAGTCTGTAACCTGTGCCTGCCGCTGGATCATCGAAGCGACGACTAACGCCTGCTCCGTCTTCACCCCGAAGACGTTGAGGGTAAGGGAAAGACAGCGACGCGCAAACTACAATATGCAAGGCCAAGGACCACCGCCATCACTGCGAGACCTGGGCCTCTTCAGCGAGGAGGAAGACAAGGTCGCTGAAGGACCAGAAGGCGACAAGGACACCGAGGTATTGGTCGTGGAAGTCGAGAAGAAGACTTCGAAGGAGGTAAGAGTCGTCGACCTCGAAAAAACCAGAAGAGTCTCGAAAATCAGACTCTAGACCACAAAAAGGATCCTCGGCGTCGAAGCATTCAGCGGCCGTAGCTGCATCCAAGCAAAAGCAGACCGTAGGATCCTTCGATAAGGACTCCGGAGCGGCAAAGGTTCTCGGAAAAACCAAGACGTCGAAGGACACTGGAAAAGGACTCCTCGGTGTTGAAAAAAGAGAGACCGAAGCAAACCTCGACGACCGCCCCGGCGTCGTCAGTCGAGAAACGAAAAGCGGACAATCTCGGCACCGAAACACACGAGGCCCAGATTGAGAAGAAGAGGAGAAGGCTCGAAGCCGAAATGGCGAATATCCTCCAGCGCAAAAAAGACTGACGAAAGCTTGAAGCAATTCAAGATTCCGCCGAGATCAACGGAAACCGAAACACAAAGGGTTGCCAAAGATCCCATACCACCTAGAACCCCCGAAATAATCGCGGAAGAAGAGGAAGGTTCCTACTTCTTCAGGGAAGAGGCCGAACAGGACGAACAAGCATACGCAGAATCGTCTAACTCGGAGACTCGAGAGCTCCAATGGCAAGACCTCGACGCAGAGTCGCCCGAAGAGTCTGTAGAGTCGTACCCTTCGAGGCCATCACCCCCTGATAACATTGGCATGTACAATCAGGTAATAAAGAAGGCGGCAGAAACTTATGGGGTTCAGCTAGAGGAAGAGACACCTCAAGCCTGTTTTTTTTATTGGAAACACTGATGCCTACACAATCTAGGAACCAATTTCTACCAATGCTGCCTAGTGTCTTAGACCAGGGGAAAGAGGCATTCAAGGAGCCTGCTGTTTGCAAGACCATAACACCAAGAGTTGAGAAAAAATATAAACACTCCTCAAAAGACGCTTTATACATTAGGGGATCAGTACCAGCAGACTCTATCATTGCCTCAACTGCAAGAAAAAGGGCAAATGTGCCCACCACAGTGGAACCACCTCCAGACAAAGAAAGTAAGAGGATGGACCTCGTAGGAAGGAAAATGGAGAGAGCTGCAGCAAATCAATGGCGCATTGCAAACTCGAATGCCCTGCTCAACAGGCATGCGTACCAGCACTGGGAGGAGGTAGGGAACTGTTACAAAACCTACCAGAACAGTTCCAGAAAAGGGCAGGCCACCTGGTGGAAGAGGGCAAAAACATTGCTAACACATGTTTGAAGTCAGCCCTTGATGCGGCCGAAACATCAAGCAGGCAAATGGTGATTGGCATAACAGAAAGAAGAAACGCATGGCTTAGAATATCAGGCTTCAAGCCAGAAGTGCAGAGCAACATAATTAATTCTCCATTCAATGGCGAACAATTGTTTGGAATGTTGGTTGATGACAAACTAAATCAACTAAAAAAGGACGAGACAGCAAGGTCCATGGGAGCCCTGCAATTCAGAGGTATGTGTAGAGGCACACCGCTAAGAAGACCAGCGGGGAGAGGTACACAACAACCTACTACCTCACACCAAGGGAACCAGAGCACACAACAGGGACAGCAACAAGGCTGGCAATTTCAAGGAAGAGGGTTCTTTAGAGGGCGTCCCCGTGGCAGAGGTCAGCCACAAAGGGGTGGACAACAAACATCTAGCAAGTGACTGCACACACAGAGAGGTACTCTCACAAAAACCAACAGTGACAGTACAAACAAACAAAAAGACAAACTTACAGTTCCTCCAACATACCACTCCAGTAGGAGGCAGACTAACACTTTTTCAACAAAAATGGAAAGAAATAACCACAGACAAGTGGATACTGAACATAATACAGTATGGATACTGTATAGAGCTAACAAGACAGCCTCCGCACAAGCGGGCAAGGCAACGGACACATTCAAAAGAAGAACTATCTCACCTGGTCAAGAGAGGTGAAGGAACTTCAGAGAAAACATGCAATAGAGCGCCTACCGCACAGGGAAAGAATAGCGGAGTATATTCAACATACTTCCTAATTCAAAAGGTGGACGGATCATTCGGCCAATATTAGACCTAAGATTTCTAATCAAGTTTGTCAAAACGCAAAGATTCAAAATGACTACACTACAAGACATGTTGCCTCAGTTGCAGAGGGGAGATTACCTGGCAACAATAGACTTACAAGATGCGTATTTACACATCCCAATAAACAGAAAACACAAGCGTTTCCTAAGATTTGTAATAAACAAACACTACCAGTTCAAAGTGCTTGCTTTCGGTCTAAAATCAGCACCAAGAGTGTTCACAAAGTGCCTGGCAGCAGTCGCAGCACATCTGAGAAGACACGGAATTCATGTTTACCCCTTCTTAGACGACTGGCTGGTAAGAGCAAACTCATACAACCTATGCAAACAGCATATACAACAAGTGATGGAGACGCTAGTTCAGCTGGGATTTTCCATACACGAGGAAAAATCATCAGTAGAACCAAGACGAAAGAAGTTGTTCTTGGGCGCAGAAATAAACCCTGTTAGGGAAAGCATTCCCCAATGACAAGAGGATAACCGCTCTAATAAAGGAGACTCATCTATACCAGAAGGGGCATCGTCTGACAGTAAGGACTGTGGGGAAGCTACTAGGAATGATGGACTCATGCATTCACTTAGTTCCCAACATCCGTCTGCACATGAGACCATTTCAAGAATGGCTCCAAACGCAATGGTCACAAGCTACAGGCAGTTGGGAGGATCTAGTGGTTGTCACAAACAAAGTTCATCAGGAGATGGCATGGTGGAACAAGGCAAATATAGCACAAGGGAGACCTTTCACACCTCCAACACCAACAGTGACCATAACAGATGCCTCCCTAATAGGATGGGGAGCACACATGGGCAATCAAGATCAGGGGATTGTGGACACCACAAGATGCGGTGAAACACATCAATATCTTGGAACTAAAAACAGTGTTCTTAGCCTTAAGAGCCTTTCAAAAGGAGCTATACGGGAAAAAGGTGTTGATACAAACAGACAACACCACAACTATGTTCTACATCAACAAACAAGGAGGGACTCACTCTGTCGCACTCTCGAGTCTAGCACAGCAGATGTGGAGATGGGCGATCCCAAACGGAATAGATATGGTAGCAATACACCTACCAGGGAAGGACAATTTAGAAGCGGACAGACTGAGCAGACAAACAGCAGCATCCCACGAGTGGGAACTCAACCAAACAGAAGTCCAGAAAATTTTCGAAAAGTGGGGGACCCCACATGTAGACCTATTTGCAACACCCCAGAATGCAAAATGCCAAAACTTCGCATCCAGGCAGACCCCTGCAGCCGGTCCCTAGGGAATGCGCTATGGATAGACTGGTCAGGGATATTTGCGTACGCTTTTCCCCCAATACCATTGCTGAACAAAGTGATCAGCAAGTGCAGAATCAGCAAGATGACAATGATGATTCTCATAGCACCACAGTGGGCCAGACCGACATGGTTCTCGGAACTAATGGAAGTTTCACAAGGGGCAATGCACAAACATCCAAGGAGAAAAGATTTGCTAACAATGCAAAACGCGAGAGTACTTCAACCAGAGCGCTTAAGCCTAGCGGCATGGCTCCTGAAGACTTAGAATTCGCACATCTAAAACTACCCGAAAGCACTATGGCTGTTCTAAGAGAAGCTAGAAAACCGACAACAAGAAAATGTTATACAGCAAAATGGAAAAGATACACACAATGGTGTATTACAAAAGGACTGTCAAAAAAGATCACAAGAGAAAGAACTGTGCTCAAATACCTCACACATTTACTACAAAGTAATTTATGCTTTACATCACTAAAGGTACACTTAGCAGCAATTGTCGCGTACACAAGAGGGGAAACAGGAAAGAGCTTCACCTCACATGTGGTCAAACGATTCATGGAAGGGGCAAAGAGAATTGCACCACCAAAAAGGGTACCAGCCCCAACATGGAATCTGAACATTGTTCTAGCAGAATTAATGAAGGCACCTTTCGAACCACTGCACAAAGCAACGCTGCAAATGCTTACAATAAAAACAGCATTTCTAGTGGCAATAACATCACTATGTAGAGTTAGCGAACTGCAGGCACTAACTCTACAGGAGCCCTACTTTCAGATACATGGTAACATAATTGTCATGAGGACAGATCCACAATTCATGCCAAAGGTAGTATCAAAATTCCACATAAATCAAAGTATACAGATACCAAGTTTCTTTCAAAATCCAAAGGACAAAGCAGAAAGGGCTTTACACACACTTGACGCAAGAAGAGCAGTCATGTATTACGTGGAAAGAACTAAAGAATACAGAAAAACAAAGCAGTTATTTGTATCCTTTGCAAAAAGTTTTCTGGGAAGACCAGTAACCAAAAACACAATGGCAAGATGGATAGCACAAGCTATACAACTGTGTCACAGGCATGCAGGACAGACGTTACAAGAAGCGCTGCGGGCGCATTCAACACGAAAGAAAGGAGCAACAATTGCCTTTCTGGCTAACACTCCAATCCAAGACATTTGCTTGGCTGCAACATGGTCTTCAGTAAACGCATTCACAAAACATTACTGTGTGGACATCCAAATGAACAAGGAAGCACAAGTAGGACAAAAGGTCTTACAACATCTATTTATAAACCAAGGTTCATCTTCCACCCAGCCACCACAAGACTAGCAAACCGCTACAAAGTCTATGCACAGCATAGTGAATCCAGAAAAGATTCACGCTGCAAAACGAATAGTTTCTTACCTGTCGGTGTAGTTTTGCAGCTTGAAGAACTTTTCTGGATTCACTAGCGAACCCACCCTCCTCCACCAAGGAAGATAACCATAAGGAGGACAAATGGAAACAAGACGCAGAGAAAAAAGAATCCGAAGATGGCTACCCAAAGGTGGGGCTTCCGGAGGAAGTCCGTCGACGTCACAGAGAGACACTAAATGGTACTACGTCGTCGACGCCCACCAACAACAACTAAAAAAAGAAGAAATACTACAATTCCGGAACCAACCACTAGATGGCGGAATAATGCACAGCATAGTGAATCCAGAAAAGTTCTTCAAGCTGCAAAACTACACCGACAGGTAAACTATTCGATTTTCTATATCATTGGCCTTGCTCCCAATGTTGCTGTGTGGGGCTGCAAATGGTTTGACTCTGGCAACTGCTTATAAAAAGTAAAATAGAAAATATTTGCCCGTCTTCGAAAATTATTTTCTATATTTCCAAGATGTCCTCCATGTTGTCTACCATTCCAAGTTGGCCAACCACCAGTGTTGACTTTGCCAATGCCAACCTACTTTTGCAGCTACCCACATTCACTATTAAATCTAAACTGAGTGGTTTTTCCAATGAAGTCATTGTTGACAAATCAATGTGCAAGGCCTTCTATAGACTCCCATCATTGTTTTGCTGGTATAAAAAACATCTCAAGTTGTCATTTTAAACATGCTGTTGGTTTGCATCTTGGGAGGTAGTTGCAGATGTGGTGGAAGCTTTGGTTTGTAAATCTCTCTTGCTTACCTGAAAGAGCTGTGTATTGTTGGTTCTTCAGTCTCTGAGATTAAGTCCTCTGTTCCCTTTCTTCTTTTTGATAGTTTTGAACCCAGATAACAGTTTTGAAATGCTGATCGATCAGACAGTTGTAAATCGGGGCAACTTGTTAAACGACATGAACCCACCTGTAAATCCACCTAAAGAGATCGAGGACCCAGAGGACCAAAAGCCTGAGGATTGGGATGAGAGGGCCAAAATCCCAGACCCTGATGCTGTTAAACCTGATGATTGGTAAGTGGCATTTGTAGTGGAATGGTACTTGTAGAAGGTGGTAAACAAGTTAAAACCGTTGTTCAGATATGGGAACCTAATGTGTTTTGCAGCATAGACCTCTTCTAGATTCACAAACTTGTGCATATTCCGCCATCTAGTGGTTGGAGTCAAAAAGTGCTTTGTATTTTTTTTTTTTTTTCTTTCTGTTTTTTGGGTGGTTGGGAAACCTGATTCCTCTGGTGAGGCTACCACCCCCCTGGTGTGTGTGCAAGTCCTCAGATTATTTTTTCTGCCATGGAGATCTGAGGTGCACTAAAGACGTCTCGGAAGGGACAGCAGCTGATGCAGGAAAAGTACAGCCACCAGAAACTCTGGAGAGAAGGGGTACCAAATGCGTGTACTCTGTTCGCTGGCAACAGGCAGTCTCCAGGTATTGGGGGGGTTCCATCCGAAGATAAGGATTTGCTCTTCATGATTACTTCTGAGCAAAGCACGGATGAATTGCCCCACGTGTTAAGAGAAAAATATTCAATATAGCAGCACAGCCGCTCTTTTTTGCATTGCAACGTTGGACCTTCCAACTCAGCTACCGAGTGGTGCCCAAGGCAAGGGATCTTTGTGCTGTTTTATACACTTCGTGTATGTTTTTATCTTACTGGAACCTACACCTTGTAGTTTGTGATAGGTTAGGAAATCACAACACAGCGGCCATATCGCTCCTCTCGCCGGGTGTCAGGGGGCCTCTTATACAGTACATGCGACTTCCTTAACTTGGTTGCAACCCTTTTCACACTTTAAATTGTGAGAAGAAGAAGAAAAAAAGAAAAAAACTGAAAAATTAATTATTTTTATGCCTTTATACAGCGCGGACCGCTGCTACTTTTATACACTTCGTGTATGTTCTTCTACCAAAACCTACCGTCTCAGTTTGTGCTGCGTTGGGAAAGCACAACGCAGCAGCCACATATATCGCATCTCGTACGGGCATGCTTATACACAACGTGTGGGTTGTTTTTAAATTGTGGAAATGTAATTTTCATTAAGCAACGGGGCCTCTCCCATGCTTACACAACGTGTGGGTTGTTTAAATTGTGGAAATGGAATTTTTCATCAAGACGTCGGAACGCACAACGGGGCCTCTCCCACACAGCGCAATAATTGCAAGAGCCAGGCATCCCCTGAGCTTCGCCCTGGTCATAACATGCCAGGGCGTACATACAGCACGCTATCCTTACAGGTAGTAGGTCTAAACATAGGAAGACAGGGGGTTTATTCCTTTACACAAGGTTTACCATATCGCAAGATATTCAGGCCTGCACTTGGAAGGTTTTCACACACCAAATAACTAATTGTCAGTAAGCCATCGCTTTTCATTACAAATCGGGGCAGGACAAGCCCCTTTGTTCAGCACACGCAGAACAATATCTGGAGGCAAAACGTCTAAAGCAGAACCACATGCCGCGCACGTCCTCCAAGCATTCCAAGGCATACGGATACAAGGGCCATAAAACCCCGCACCCCACCCCACTTCAAAAGGGATTCTTCACGGCCGGTTCCAGAACACACCATAAATTCCCTGCTTATCAAGCACAAAGCGCATTCCTCTAAGGCCGTCTGCTAACAGGCAGAAACACAGGAATTGGGGGAGTGGGGCCCCAGCAACAACATAAGTTATTCGTTGTATATACCAGGGCTATCTAATAACTTACATAGCTCCCACGATAACCTTTTCAGTGTCCGCTCAAAGAAAATTTTTTTCGCGGCAAGCATTTAACTTACATAGTGGCACAGCATAGCCATACATAGCGCAACATATGACTGCGCGCTCTATGGCAGCATTACCTACAGAGCCTCCACAAGCTCCAACGTTGCGAGGTTATGTAAACCCTAGGTACAAGGGATCAACAGCACAAGCCACTTAAACCCCTATACATAAATGCAGGGGCTGGGACTGCATGTACGCAAATACGTGCAGCCAGGCGCTTTTGCACCTTAAAGATTACCTCAAAAAAAAAAGGAAATTTATTTTTGGTTCACAATCGCATGCACCAAACATATAAACAGTCAATATTTAATACGGATTAGACATAGGCATCCACACATAATAACGCACAATACCACAACACAGCCTGGGGTGGGGGTTTGTGTCAGCGTGGAGGTGCGGGGAGTGTTTGCTGTGAAATATATATATATATATATATATATATGTGTGTATATGTGTATATATGTATATATATATGTATATATATATATATATGATTCCTCCAAAGTTACCTCCCGAAGGTTTTCAGGATATTCGACGAAGGATCACTGCACCACAACCGGCAAGTAGTTTCAAAGTTGCTTTATTCAAACCAAGGTGCAAACATGAACGGTAGAGGACGGTCTACGCGTTTCGGCTCCCAGCCTTCTACTGGACCATAGAGTCCTGGAGCTCAGAATGTCTCATTTAAAGTGCAAGTGCAATTAAAAACAAAAAGAAGTAAAGACAGACTAAACATGAAAACAATCCTATTTTTTGTACAAATAATTTTTTGTTTTTTTGTTTTGATCATTTCATTGATTGTAATGCGAGGCATTTTTTTTATATTTTTCATTTGTTTCTTTCTTAAAGTGCCAAACAAAATAATCTAAAAAGTGCAAAGATATTATTTTTCTAAAGTGCAAAGAGCATATATTAAGAGCATGTGCAAAATACAAGTGGGATCATCGGTAGTTTCTCTCTTTTCTCATCATTGCACTATTTCAGATTTTTCCAGTATAAGTCAAGAGTGATAATATTTCAGTGCGTGTGTTACAGTTAAAATATCCACACGTTGTCGTTATGTTACAGGACCAATTTGGATGGTTTATGGGCTAATAGTCGTAAAGTACCCTAATAGCTCTCCCAACAACATGGTCATTTCTATATTTATATTTTGAGTCTATCCTTCTTAAAATAAAGTGACTAGTGCATTGTCTCAGAATAATTTTGGATAGTTTATGGGCTGATAGTCGTGAAGTACCCTAATAGCCCTACCAACAACATGGTCATTTTTATATTTTGAATCTATCCTTCTTAAAATAAGGTGACTGGTACATCATCTTAATAGTACTACAATATATAAATATATAGATATGAACTGTAAAGTACATTTGTTCAAATAGATTATACCATGAAGATATGGGTCATGTCTCAAAGTTCACAATTCACAATTAATTGGTCCTGAATCTAAAAGATATAAGATCTTGATAAAACATACAGATAAATAGAGGGAATTTTTCTTATTACTTCTTCAGTTAATACATCTTGAGAGAGCAATATTTCTTCATTTTTGATCCCATGATTTCCAAACCATGACTCCAGCAGACGATCTTAGTTCCTTTTAAAAATGTTCTAAAGTGCCCATATTTATAAATGAACATGCAATTCAGCATCCGAGTTATGTCCCCATCGGGTATTCTGTACCAATGGCTAAGATTAATCTAGACTCAGTTCTGCGTAAATTGAGGGTCCGGTCTCCACCTCTTTCTCTTTGTTTTACAATCTTGATTCCTGAGTATTTCAGTTTTTAACTATCTCCAGAGTGGAGTTCCTGAAAATGCTTAGCCATTGGATAACTTAAGTCTTTGTTTTTGATTGCTCTCAGATGTTGTAAAATTCTTAGTTTTAGCTTGTTGATGGTGCTGCCAACGTACAGTTTTCCACATGGGCATTCTAACAAATATACAACAAATTTTGATTCGCATGTGATATGCTCTTGTATTTTCTCAGTTTGGCCATTTTGGAGCAAGTATGTAGTTCTATTTTGCCCATGATCACAGGCTCGGCACTTGGAACATTTCCAGAATCCTGGATTGTTTAGCCATGATGGTGCAATTTCTTTTTTGATTCCAGATGACTCTGTGTGAGTATGTCTCCCAGCGACGCAGTCTTCCTATAAGTGATCCTGGGCTGGGGAGACAATACCCTTTGACCGTTTCATCTAACAACAGAATGTTCCAGTGCTTATTGATGACTTTTTTAGTTCTTTATTTTGATTATTAAAATCAATGATGAGTCGGGTGGTTTCTTCTTTTCCTTTTCCTTTTTCCTACAACTCTCCAGTTTTTCTTTATTTGTTTGCAAAAGGTCTGATCTGCATAGAGCTGTGACCCTGTCTCTTGCAGTGGTGATCACCTCGAGGGGATATCCTCGTGCTTCAAAGCGTTCACTCATTTCATTTAGTTGTTCACAAAGGTCAGACATTTCAGAGCAGTTTCTTTTAGCTCGCAACATTTCCCGTAGGGAATGCTCCATTTAAAATTTTTGAGGTGTCCACTGTTCGCATGCAAGATGCTGTTGCTAGAGGTGGGCTTCCTGTGCATTTTAGTGCATATTTTCTGGCCTTGGATGAAAACTTCCACATCTAAGAAGACAATTGTAGTCGAACTTATTGTGGATGTGAAGCTTAAGTTGTATCTGTTTGTATTTAGGGAATTTATGAAGTCCTGTAAGTTGGTCTGACTCCTTCCCAAATGATGAAAAGGTCATCAATAAATCTTGACCATAATATGATGTTCCCAGATTTTGTATTGTTCTGTGCTTCTATTTCCCATACAGCCATTAGGAGATTCGCATATGTCGGCGCAAAGGACGTCCCCATAGCAGTTCCTTGCTTTTGTAAAAACACATCACCTTTAAATAGAAATGCATTGTGGGTCAAACAGTATGTAAGCATTTCTAATAACATCTCTGTGTGTTCGAGATGGTCCACAGATCTAGTTTGTAGAAAATGTTTCACCGCTGCCATCCCATCAGAATGAAGAATGGAGGTGTAGAGTGACGAAACATCAATGGAAGCCATGATATAGCTGTCTTTCCATGAGATCTCCTTGATCTTGTTCAGGAGATCCATTGTGTCCCTCAGATAAGATGGGAGTGCTGTTACATAGTTCATGAGGAAAATATCGATAAACCGTGATGTTGACTCTAACAAAGAACCAATAGAGCTCACTATCGGTCTTCCCGGCGGATTCCGTATGGATTTATGTACTTTTGGAAGAAAGTAGATAGTTGCCATGATCGGATGATTGGTTTATAGATATAAAAATTCCTCCAAATCAATAAGATTTCTGTCTTTCCATGTTAGTAATTTCTGGTGGTATTCCTCCGTCCAAGTTGTTAGTGGATTTGTTTGTAATTTCTCATAGTGGTCTCTATTGTCCAATTGTCTATATGCCTCTTTTATATAATTTATGCGATCTTGAACAACAATGTTGCCACCTTTGTCTGAGGCTTTTATGATTATGTTGGTATCCTCTCTCAGATCTTGCAATGCCTTATGCTCTTCCATTGTCAGGTTCCATGATTTGTTGTTCTTTCTCTTCTTTTTGTTGTTCTTCACGCAATTAGTTGACATCTTATTAATTTCTTCCACCATAATTTCATTAAATAAGTCCATTTTGTTTCCTAGTGGAAGCTGTGGGCAAAAAGTTGATCGCTTTTTCAGGCCACTATTACCACATCTGTTTGTTTCGATTCCCAACCTTTGACAGAATTCCTTGTCCGTAGTGTAGTCAGAGTGATCTCGTTCTGATATTATTTCTGGATTAGTCTGTAAAGATGTCATGATTCTCAAAGTTGGAATGTCATTCAGAGTAAGAGGCGATATCTCCTGATCCGGAGCCTTTTCTTGTCTGTTTGCAGTTTTTTCTTCAAAATATTTCTTTGATTTGATTTTCCTGCAAAATTTGTATAGATCAATACGCAGGTTCGGGGTGTTCAAATCTTTATTGGGGCAAAATGTTAATCCTTTGTTCAGCAATGATTTTTGTGCTTTGCTCAATATTTTATTAGAGATGTTAATTATTATGTTGTTATTACAGAGGTTTTTCTTTAATTTGGCTTTGTTCTTCCTCTTCCTTTCTTTGGTTTTGCCCCCTCTTCTTTGTTTTCGGTTTGGAGCCTTGATTGTCCCCTTCCCCACGTCGATCCTCGTCCTCTTCCTCTTTGTCGTGTTATCATCTGCATCAGACGCATCTCTCTGGAAAAATCCAGGTTTGATGTGCTAGCCTCTTCATCCGCAGAGCTTAGATCAGAGCGGTCTATCGTTCCAGCCGAT